>JAWPHD010006454.1:0-144769 GCA_037043455.1 Cyrtodaria siliqua
TTTTCGGCTAAATATTATACTGCATATAACCTTCTTTAAGGTTATACATGTGAATGTATCGGCAGGCATTATAACAGATTGCAATTTTTGTCAAGTTGTCAGAAACACCAACGATATGTTAAAACTAACAATTCTACAAACCCTAAAATTCATATCAGTATTGAACTAAACATTATATTTCTACTTTCTTATCAAACACATAATCAGACGTTGGTATGGAAGGTGAAAAACAAACACACTTTTAATTGTCAGGCGTTTTCTGAAAATACATAATAACAAAGCTCTATTTGTCACAATACGTGATAGTCGTAAAAATAAATGTCGAAATACCAACACGCAATGGTTACATGATGGTCGATATTTTGACAATGTTTTTTTATACGAATGCCGTTATTAATAAATGAATTTTAAAAATAATCTTTGAGCGTGTAGAATCTTGACAAAGTTGTTTTGCGGTTTCCATGCAGCCTTCTAATTTTAGCATGCGCATTTTGACGCGCGATATCTCTCCGTACACGTGCAAAACTCATGCTCTATTATATACCTGTAGCAACTGTATGTACGTATGAACTGTATATAGATCTAGTTAAGTATACTTCGGTCTATTGTATATTTTATCTAGCAATGTTTAATTAGTTTTCAGTTTATAAGACACTTTTCAAAATAGTCGAAACAGTTAATGTAGAATTTCTAAGACTTGCATATATCAAAGTCAGCCCTAAACATTATCCCAAAATAGTCATCCTCTAGAAGCTCCCGAGGGTGAGATTTTCCTATCTCACATGGATCACTCATGATGAATTATTTTTCTCCCATTATGTGTTTATTAACAGCATAAAATCAATGACTTTGCTGATTTAACGCCAGAATAAGGCGACGTCGAGGTAACGTCATGACGTCATAAGTCACATGTCATGTAAGATTATAAGTATCCATCATGAGTATCCATGTGAGATAGGTAAATCTCACCCGAGGCCGATGAAACTTTTCCTCACATAACTTCATACATATACATGCAGTAAAATGCATCGTTACGCTCCATGACATAAACATTACTATATCGTACGAAGTTTCTGATTAATTTGTTATTCATTTTCGTTTCGAGCTGTCAATTTTCTCGCCGGAGGCTATCTGATTGTGTTTTTATTTTATTATACACACAACAATGTATGGTGTTTAAGTTCACATTCTGACCGTATTTTTTTCTTTATCTGGGGTAGTCCTTTCGTAGAATATCATAGTATACATATTCATCAATAAATGTAATTCAAATTAAATACATAGGACATCTTAACGGAACAATGTCATTAGATACCACGAACAAGGAGTGAGCTATTCGTAGGTAAGTTGCAATAGTCAGGTCTGTTTGTGTAATACAGTATACACACTTTGAAGACGATATCAATATATACAAGTTATTGCGTACAACATGTACAATGGTTACAATTAAGTCAGTAAACATTCCTATACACCATAATATGTTAAATACTAAATTATCAATTCAATGTTCTACAATATTGAATCCGAACATTTTTTCCACGCGATTGCCATGTGCGAAAGAGTTGGATGTCTCAGGAAATAATATTCATAATCGCTAGATGATCAATAACTAACTCCAAACACAACAATAACTAACTGTGACGTTGAGTTGAGAAGTCAATTTAAAATGTTGCTGACATCGACGACATCCGCCTATAACGTTCAATAAAGCGAATACATAAGGTTCGAATTATACACAAGTGATTTAAATGTAATAAATAGATTATTTAACTGCTGGGTTCGATTATAGGGAATTCTTTCACTGAATGGTAGACGTGATTTTTTTCACCCACTCGCATACGCTTGTTCCTGACAAGAACATTACGTCTACCATCTCGTGAAGGATATCCCTGCAACAGATTTCAGCAGTAAAGTAATCTGTATTTATATATTGAAAATGCCATATGGTGCCTTGTGAACACTGGAACACCTTCATTTTGTATTTAAGCTTTATCAAACTTGGCAAACATGTTTATTATTAATGAAAACTCTGAAATGTTTGAAAACCAGCTATTAGTATATTGAATTAATAAAAGTAGAGCGGTGGCCCTTGAATTATTAAAATACGCTATATTTTGCTTCATTAGTGCTCCAGCACCTTCATTATTTTATCTGATATTTACTAAACAAACTTGACCAGATTGTTATAAATGACATCTCGAAAACGTTTGATTCAGCCAGATCGAATAAGTAAAACCGAAGATGTGGCCCTTGATAAATTGAAATTTTGAGCAGAAATTGCAGAGCTGAGGCCCTTGATTGAATGAAAATAGCTATGCTTTGCTCTTTTTATCTCGTTGAATAATGTATTCACATTAAATCTTATTTCGGATAAGCTCAAGATTTCATTATGTTAATTTGGATTATATACAAAACCATTTAGATGTTACTGACTTGTTTATAACGCGGATTTAATATTTTCAATTTGCGCAAAAGAAAAATTCACAGTGTATGCGTTAGTAAATACTAGGTAGGTGTGCATTTCATACATAGAGACATCATTATAAACATAAATAAATACAATACTGAAAATACGGCGCATTTCTATTCATCAATATGTTTAACTGAACTTATGTGACCTCATAAATCGCTCTCACCAAACTACATTCAAATGGTTTGTAAAGCAACCACGTATGTTTATAAATCATGTATTGAATAAAACTTTAATTGGCGCGTTTGTACACCATTTGAGTGTATTATAGCAATAAAACTTTATTTTTAAATATATTTAAACAAGGAGATTTACCGGTCTCGTCGCTGTGTATACATGATTCAGAGTCCAACTTGATAGGAATACAACACTGAAGGTGATTAGCCTCCTGTTGGGAAGGTTATTTACATGTATTTTCATACATTTTGTTAAGCTTAAAGGGACACACGGCAATCTTGATTTTTTAAAAACTCACGGCGTCCCGTTAGTTTTTCTCTTCACTTGCATTTGTTCAATCATTAATAGCAATTGTTAGAATAGTTCAAAGCAAAAATATATTTACATAATACAAACTTTTTATAATAGTGCATCAATAATATATTTAAAAATTTGGTCAAATAGTGAAGAAAACTAAAATCTCATTTTTTTATTTAATCATATGCAAGCAGTTTTAAAATGACGCAGGATAACTAAATTGAGGAGCAAATTTTAATGTTTGAATAAAACTCAAGATTGCCATGTGTCCCTTTAAGATTCCCACTCTTCAAACAATGATAGACTGATATATGGTGGCCATTCGCTAAACGTTGGTTTAAGAGGTGTCTCCCAAATAATTGCACAGGTTAAAGCTATATAAAAGTGTGTATATTTCATGTCTCGTAAAAGGAATACATACTGGAATATTTGCGATCTAGCTTAATTTTGTAGATTTTCTCTTTTATTGTTGTTAGAATTTGCATTTTCGGTTTAAAGGTCGTTCATTTAAAGGCTTAAGGGCACCGATTGTAATGATCACACTGTTAAACAATATTTCAGAATTTAAATATGTGTTTGCGTGCGTGGGTGCGTGCGTGCGTGTGTGCGTGCGTGCGAGCGAGCGACCGTGCGTGCGAGCGTGCATGCGTGCATAGGTGCGTGTGTGTGTGTGCTCTTTTAAGTTACATGTATGTCGACAAACAATGTGTTAGTTTTATTTTAGGCAGAATTAGATTTGATCAACACGATATGCCAACGCCTCGTTTAGGGAAAGATACATATGTTTTAATACAAACGTATTCAGGAAACATCTCTGAAATCACAATTATTTACCTGAGTCAATATTTGGAGTAATACGTCTACTGATGGACATATGAATTAACAACGTGACAGTTAACACGGTATAAACTAGTATGTTTATGTCATATGTCCATGAGAATATAAACATTCACCAGTATGGCAACAACACTCATTTTTTAATAAAATTGACATTAATTAAGAGTTTTCATATTGTCCGGGTTATTGGTCCTCGGCAGTCCTTGGACCAATAACTATGACAATATGAAAATAATAACATCATAATATTACAAGTAGTATAGAAATGAGCGTTAATGGCACAGTTTTCCAAACGGGGTCTCTCCCATGACAAGTTGGCAAATTTATGTCACGGTATGAAAAACAAGCTAAAATCAGAGATGGGATGACATGACACATACACCACCAACGCATTTTAAAACTCGTTTTGCCAACCCCTTCTGATTTGATACTTCGTCCCAACTAGATTCAAATCTAGCCGCTCTCTAAGGAAACACAAGGCCGCCTCCATCCAAATGGCCAACTATTTTCAAATCTAGCAGGCCTCTGGGGAAGCCCGAGGACGCTTCCAGCCAAATGACCAACTATATTTCAAAATAAGCTGCAGTTGCAACGAGACTACTTTATTCTAACCAGCAAACACAATTAGCAAACCAAACTCCGATGGAATAACTGTTAGAAATGCTTCTCCATGCAAGCAAACATAAGGCGTTTCCGCAATAATAACCCTAGGACTCTTCTAAGCCTGAGAGGTAACGCTTCAACGTGATCACAAAACGAGGCTAAATATCTACGCAGCGCCCGTTTAAAGTCCACTTTAAAATAGTCTTAATGCGATCAAACAAAGTCTGAAGGAAGGGGCAATAATCCTTGTCGCGGCTATTATTTATATGCTAGTGTATCTTGACCATTGTCTAAAATGTACCTTTTGTCATCATACGCGGACACATTTGTTTTATTAATTTCATAGCTGTTTATCTTGTGCTTGTTAGATCTGATAACTTTCATTTTATGGTGAGACTTGCATAATGACTACCCTCTCGATTGGGACATAAACTGGAAACTATCGATAAACACTAAATGTTGTCCCAACATGAAAGCCATATACTATTGTTTTTTTAAACGTTCCGATGTGCTGCATTATGAAGTGAGAATCATAACCTCTCAAATTATAGAATACAACGGTTATCTTTCTAGTCAGCCTAAAATTAAGATTACAATTATCGTGGGCACTTCCTCTCTATGGCAATGATCTCTAACTGCCCTATCACATGTCATGTAACGAGTGTCATAAATATGGCATTTTTCAGCTGCTCTGAATATTTTTTCTTCTTTTAGTGTCATCGTCAAATCTTTCTTAAAATGTGTATTCCTGTTATTTTTACATTAGTTTTCTTCCTCTATCATTTGTTTTCTAAAAACTTGTAAACCGCGTATGTCACAACTGGTTTGGAATATTTATCATTATAGCAACAAACAACCTTGTACCCATATCCACAATCAGTATGTTGTTGGTATGCATCCGTATACGAGTTTTTTTTGGATTATTTGAAGTTGAAGATATTTTTCGGTTATTGCTTCAAACGGAACCATTAATTGTCTGTCGTAGTTTTTAAAGTAAACCTTTTCATTTTCGTCAGGCATTTTTATTGCTTGATTATCGTTACGTGAAAGGCAGTCAGGTTTGTGATTTTCTTTGACTTTTTCAGATGTAAAGCACTGTAGGCCTGTTTTACAGAACCATTTTTACTCTCGCATAATGTTTGATTAAAAATTAACCGGTTAACATATTTTATCCACACGTAATGATTTTGTTCTTATTCGGTAATCAAAAGCATATGACATTCTTCTTCATTTTTTTTGGATTAAAACAAAGGGTATACTCCATTATCTCCATATCCGAATACATTAAAACATATATTATTTTGTTTTTTCTATTTTTGGAATTTGCTTTATGGTAACAGGACATGTAATTCCATTGTAATCAAGATAATCAATATGTTTTTTTGTACTTTGTTATTCTTTGAGGATTATTTGAAGCAGGAACTTTATATGTTAAATGGCACCACATGAAGCATTCATTGTCTTTTTATATTTATTAGGTCTTTTTTTAGAATAAATTTCTTCTGGTAACTCTAAATAAGAGCTGCCTCTCAAAGGTGTATACTTCACACTGTTTACCTAATGCATATCTACTGATTCAATTACCCAGCCATTTCCCTCAGACAGCCAGCCCCCAATTATATTTATAATTTCATTACAGCTATAGAACCGTTTTATTACCGAGAACAAACTAGTTTCAAACGGTAGCTAAACGAATTTGAAACGCGGCACTGAACAAACGCGTTTAACTGGTTTTCTGTCGATCAGCCAATCACTAATGAAGGAAAACGTTCTAAACAACTTAAAAATAACATGAAGGTATGAACGATAAACTGAGAAAATGAACGATAAACTGAGACCACACTTTGATAGTACTTGACATTATTATACTCCAGAAATTATTTATATTCATAACCAAGGATCAATGTCAGTAGTTCATGATTCTAATGATCACTGAATTCAAGCGCCAAGTGGACTAAGATGTTGACCGAACAAATTGTTCGATGTACAATAACTGGTTGGTGTACTAATTAATTGCTATACAACAAACCAATTAGGTTTACCACCACCAATTATATGTAAACCTCCGAGGTGTAGTCGAATGTAGTTCCTATAATAAAAAGTAATCCCTCCTTTTTCGATGGAAATGGGCATTATAAGTAGGGGAAAACTGCCCATTTCTATTCGATTTTGTGGTTATATGTATAAGAAGCGTATTAATAGGTTTTACTGGATCACTGATGAACATTTTCGAAATTTCGACTCTATGCTTACACTATGTGAGCAATGAAAACAGTCGATCAATAAAAACAGCTGTACCCTTGACCTGTTTAGTAAACAAACAAGAACTTTCTTACATGTCTTGTGACCCCACGTTTTCTGGTGATTTTTCAAGTGGAAAAATAGTTTTCTATATGAACATTACACTGCTGCATTATCCATACTTGAGTTGAATTTGCAGCAAATCATTACTATGTGACACTTTAACATTGGTGTCTATGGGGAAAATAATTAGTGCTTTCATACCATTAGCCGAAGTGCCAACTGACCACCCGCGCAGTTTAGTCGTCATAAGTATTTAGTCGTTATTTTCGTAAAATGTGTATGTTGAACGTTGTAAACTAAATGTTACTGCTTTTTGCAAAACAATGTAGCAATTAAAAACACCATTACATGAACCTGTCCTTCATAGCTTCGATTGCAGTTGTATAGTTGTAAAAATAAGTTGATTAAAAGCGTATTATTGGGCTAAGATATAATTTTTTTTTTATAAACCACATCAGTCTTATTTAAGAAACATTATTTTTTTGACAAAGGAGACTTTCATGAAGCAAAATTCACACAGCAAACATATTTGCATGTGTTGTTTTACTGATTTATAATTGTATTGAAGCCTTGGCTCTTATCAGTCATGTTATGTTATGAACTGGAATTATTTTTCTCCCATTTCTGCTCATGTGAGATAGGCATTTCCCTCATGTGAGATTATAAGTATCCATCATGAGTATCCATGTGAGATAGGTAAGTCTCACCCTCGGGATCAGAATTGCAACCAGGAACTCGGCAGAGCCTCGTCCCTGGTTCAATTCTGACCCTCGGGTGAAATTTACCTATCTCACATGGATACTCATGGTGGATTCTTTTTCTTGCATATCAATGACATTTTGTGCATCGACGTCACCAATAACTAACATTTTAATGTTTTTTAACACAATGACGTCATGCATCTGTTCACGTTATTGACGTCATTATTGGTACGCGTGAATTTTTGTCTCGACCCTAGGGTGGGATGGAAATATCTAGCCCCGGTAAAATGACGGATTTCCTTGTCCGGTATGCAAGAAAACGAGATGGAAATATCTAGCCCCGGTAAAATGACGGATTTCCTTGTCCGGTATGCAAGAAAATTCTTGCATACCGGACAAGGAAATCCGTCATTTTACCGGGGCTTTCTTGCATACCGGACAAGGAAATCCGTCATTTTACCGGGGCTAGATATATCTCACTCTTTCTTGCATACCGGACAAGGAAATCCGTCATTTTACCGGGGCTAGATATTTCCATCTCACCCTAGGGTCTAGATAAAATTCACGCGCAACAATAATGACGTCAATAACGTGAACAGATTCATGACGTCATTGTGTTAAAAAACATTAAAATGTTATTTATTTATGACATCGATGCACAAAATGTCATTGATATGCAAGAAAAAGAATCCACCATGAGTTTATCCATGTGAGATAGGTAAATCTCACCCTCGGGATCAGAATTGCAACCAGGAACTCGGCAGAGCCTCGTCCCCGCTTACAATTCTGACCCTTTGATGTGAAAACATATATATATCATTTAGTTAAAAAACAAATGCTATTACTATTTGATAAGTTCGTCATTTCTTAAATAAATGACAATTTCAAATTCAATATTTCTTACTGGTGTTCTTTTGTACTTCCATACACACTTGTTTTATGATTTCCCATATCAAACAAAGCATAACGTTATGAGTGTAATCAATAATGTGTACATTAATATAAATTTATTGGTGAATAAAACTTTTTATTTAAACTTAATCTCTACCCGGATACCTGTTAATATACGAGTATATTCATTTATACTTAAGCGTCGTTATCACGGTAAAAGTTTATATAACGCATGAACCGTTATGCGAATTATCTTTCCAATTAGAATCAATCCACGTGACGCTTTCACAACGTAGATTAAGTTTACATAAAAACATTTATTTACCAATAAATTTATATATGTTTAACTTTTCTGTTAATATTTGCATACATATTGCATATTTGCATATATATTGCACCTTCTAAACCAGTGTGTGATAGGAAAATGTAATTAGTACATTATATTTCATGTTGCAGAATATATTGACATATATATTGCGCATGTTTTTACGTTAACGGACTCAAGTATGCTATGCCATTATGTTATGTCAATCTATATTCGAGGCACATTGTTAAATAGTTTCTTCGAACACGTGTGTAATCCTATAAAGAAAAGAGTATAAAAAAAAAACTAATGAAATCACCAACACGATAAATACAAAACAATATTGCTATCTCGGTTGAACAGTAGTGAAAACTCGTTGCTATTATATACGCCCTCTAGACCCGAGGTCGAGCAGAACTCAATATTCAAAATATCAATAGTTACCCGAAGAAAATGGAACTTTCAATGTGGTATTTACATACCATTCCATGCTATGACTCGGCTTTGGAGTGATAACTGGTTCGTGGTTCTTCCATCAGCCAGTTTTGGGTCCTTCCAACAGACAATACTCTGTTGGGGAGCTAGGCGTGTGTACCTTTATGCCTTTTTATGTTTCAAAATTCATGCTGATATCGATTTCCTAGAGACGTACGCGTTTCGTCCAGCATGAACTATATAAATATAAATATATAATAAAGATCAGTGTTTGTGCGTGTTTTCATTTAATTTCGTTTTGCGCAATTGTTGGCATCGTCATTTATTGAATGAAACATTCGTTTCCGTAATGCATACTTCCAAATGCAGTTGAAACCATAACCGGACAGCTACGGAAATTACGAAGCATATTTAAAGCTCTACCAGTCTGTTTCGGTTTCTTAACGAATAAATACTAAAGCTGTAGAACAATTGCACTCCATATCTAGTATATCGCCTATATTGACCCTTAATTTGTTTCATTTTTGTACCTAAACAACGAAAAAAATGCACTTAATTTGTAGACTTGCTTGAACAAAATTCATGTTTTATCTTCATTCGACTCATTCTATTGTCTTCTGTGGAGATAGAAATTTCGGTATACGATATGCAACTCTTTTCATCTGTTTCAACTGATGGGTATTACAATATTTACCTTAGATTTACGTTTTTCTAAATTGTCAATGCATACATGTCGGATATTTCGGGTAATACATAAACATTGATGTAACTGATATGGGTATGTGTTGAACAAATTCAAGCACTTTCATTAAAACATGTCTCGTTCTGTCTTGTGAACACTCTAGCATATTAATTTGGTGTTTGATCTTTATCAAATTTAGCCATATTGTTGATATCAATAAAAGCTCAAAATACTTTGAAAACCAGCTATATCGGATTGGTAACTCTAGAGTTATGGCCCTAGTTATGGCCCTTTGTTACATTCCCATGGGCCGCGAAATAAACGCGTACTATTTTGGTCTGAAAGACTTTTGCAATGCATATTGCCGAAGATCGTCTGAGACATGAATTGTTATTAAACCAACACTATGTATCAGCATGATGTAACTTTCTCTTTTGAAAACATGAACATGACGATAGGAAAGTAAGTTTATACAAACATCATCAACAGTAAGTACCATATTTAGTATTGTACCTCAAAGAAATGCCGAAGAAGACTAATTCAGTATTGAAACGTTTATATTACGTGAGTTGTTTCTATCGTGAACCCAGCACTTGTTTAAGAGTATCCAACCGCCCCGAACAAAACAGTACACGGGACCTCATGGCTGATGTCCCAAGCCGACGGACAAGAGACGAGGCTCGAAGAACAAAAAGGAACGAAAACAACAAAACAACGCGGCAATAACATGGACTCTTTTCACATTTATGGTAGGCAATAGCTCTTTACAATATAAGCGGAAAAAATATGAAAGAATTCAATAATTTTTTTATTGAATTTGTATGGAGAAATATTACCTGGAACTATTTCTTTTGTCGTAGAGTGACTCGCAAACTCGTCATCCCCATAAAATTTCAATAACCTATAATATCCGTCTAACGCGTTAAAGAATCTTGATGAATAAGAGTATGACACGGTTCTTTCTTATGTATCATGCACCATTCTCTAGAGAGGCTCAAAGCAACCAAACCAATGTGTTGATGAGCCATAATTAATAAAGTAGAAGTTTTCTTCATACTATCTAAATGCAATGTATTTCACACCACGCTGTATTGCACTACTTAATCGCAAATAGTTTCGCATGTTATATTATGTCATATATTAATTACTTGTTAAAATTTAATTTAGTTTATGTTCCGTACTTCCATGTTCATGCGTAATAAGGCATAATCATATTTTTCATGACCATATTCAATCTATCAGGCAGGCACAATATTACCTGTGTGGAGTGGGTCACAACCATGCGGGAAGTGACAGGAAAGAAACAAATAAGGCGTCGGAAGAAAGGCAAGCACATTCTGGAAATAAGAGTAAGGCGTGAACTATTTGGAAATAAGAGTAAGGCGTGAACTATATCGGAAAATATGCAAATCAGACCCAGCTATTGATAACTTTCTCATTATCGAAATAATTTGACCAATCAGTGATCAATAAATTAAAAAACCTCCACATTCTGGTAAGGGGTATACTCGGTGTTTATCGTTGATGGTCAACTGACTTTAGTCCTTTATAAAACTAATTTGTAGTGATAATTTTATTAAAAGCTTTATTTTTTGTGTACATGTACATGTAGTTCTTGTGGTGCTGTCGGATTTTAGAACATCAATTTGGATACATTTAATTTAAATTATGGTCTAATACTTAGATTTTTCATATAGGCCTAGAGATTGGGGGTAAAGTCCGAGTAAGCTCCTTTATTTTCACCTACTGAATGTGAAAGTTATGAATATGCATTTTACATACATTTTTCTTTCATTGATTGAGCAATGACTTACCTATGTGATGGAATGGCCAATGTGAAGACGGATGACAGCATCTGCATACCGGTAAATATAGCGGGTATGCATACCAAGAAATACAGTATCTTCTGGTACTTGCCGACTTCCCCCAGTAAAATGGTAATATCGTCAAACTTCATTCTGTGGCACTAATATTTGGCACTAATACACTAACAATGTTTCCTTTATAAAACAAAAGTAGCATAAAATGTATAAAAGTAAAATGAAAATTGAAATTTAGACACACATTTCTATCTTCTTAAATACTATCCAGTATGCGTACACATTCACGGATTCACTGTGGATATAATTTCACAGAAGAGAGGACAAACTTTAAGTCTATAAATATTGTCCTATCAAACGCTGTTCAGATAGTATTTAGACGTCAGACTGGTTTTGATACAACAGAGATGCTAGCTTAAAAAATGCAAGCATTATAATTAAGACATATTTACTATAAAAAATAAATTGTTAAACATCAACTGCATCAGCTTTAGTTCATTCGATACACAAAGTAACTATGAATGCATAATTTACACCCATGAATGAACATCAATCTTAAGTGCAATAGTTTAGTCAGTTATCAAGCACTGTTCAAACGTAAACTAGCAAACTATATTAAACCAGATAGCATTGTTTAAAACAGTTTTATATTCATGAAGTATTTAGGAAATATAGCATCGTTTTCAGGGGTGTACCAACTGCGTATAAATCAGTTTAATACGAAAATAACACGTCAGACTTTAGCCATCAGTGTATATAGCTCAGCGTTAGGTGCAAAAGTAATGACGTGTATCTCTATATCAACAAAACATGTCTTATGATTAGATGTTGGGCGCTTGTTTCTGTCAAACGTATTTCGACCTTTTAGACACAATTTGACTAGTAAAACAACCTTACTTTGGGAAACAAATATAGTTGCTTTTCATGAGACTCTCCAACATTAATCAAGACCCGATATCTTCTACCTTAGCTAATTAACTACTGACTTACAACAAAAGATGTTATATCAGTGTTTGGTAGATTAGGAACTGCAATGTTAATTATTAAATTCGAATCAGTATTTACTCCAGCTAGATGGCAGCTGAATAACAACCATAATTTCATCTTTGGCAACTAAACAATATTCAAAAACAACAAAAACAACAACAGCAACAACAATTTAAGCCTCGTCTTCGTGTTATATCGGATTCTGTTACATGACCAAGAATCACTATTACACAACAATAAACATAGGGATCTTGTAGACTTGAATCAGCAATGTTATTTAAAGGAGGATTACAGATAACTCTAAAATAGGGTTTTCATTTTTGCAAACAGCATATATACCTGTGAATTTACAAGTGCACGTATTAACTGCACTAAACAGGTTATCACTATGACTGTATTACTTAATAATTTTACCATATTGATATTGAAAATTAAAAATGCAGTTAATTAACAATACGTTGGTGTATATTTATGTGTATGTTATGGTCTGTATCGGTATGAGTGTGAGAAGCCTTCTGGCACTATGTGCGTGTATACTTAAGTGTCACATGACAAGTATCTGTATGAGTGTTGGTGACTTTAATTCCACTGTAGCAATGTCCTGTACAACATCTGGTTTAACAAGATAAGTATGGCCTGTATCTGTATGGGATACTTAAAGACTTCTGAAGCTATGTTTTATACAGTACATGGGTGTATACTCACGTATACATCGACATGTATGGCCTATATTTGTACGAGTATGGGCTACTTGAAGCCTTCTGACTCTATGTTCCATACAATACGTGGGTGTTGGCTTACCTGTAACCTGACAGAACTGGCACGTACGGCCTGTATATGTATAACTGCAGGTAACTTAAATCCCACTGTCTCAATGTTTTGTCTAATACGTGGTTGTGATCTTACATGTAACATGATAGGCATGTCCTGTATCTGTATGAGTGTGGGCACCTTGAAGCCTTCTGCATCTACAAGTATGTTCTTTACAATATATATATCTACGTCTAACACGACTAGAATGGCATGTATCTGTATGAGTGTAGGTAGTTTAAAGCCCGCCTACTCTTGGTTCTGTACAATATGTGAGTATATACTTAAGTGTAACATAACAGGTATGGTCTGTATCTTTTTGGATGTGGACAGCCTGACTCCTTCGGCATCTCTGTCCCGTACACTATGTGGCTCTATACTTATGTGTAACAAGACAAGTATGACCTGTATCTGTATGAGTGTAACTTGCTTAAAGTCCGTTGCCTATATGTGGGTATTCTTAATAGTTAACATGACATGTATTGCCTTTATCTGTTTGGGTGTGGGCGACTTGAAGCCCACTGCCTCTATGGTCATCTATATAATACATGGTTATATACTTTCGTGTAACATGACTGGTAAGGCCAGTATCTGTACGAGTGTCGGTAGTTTGAAGCCCGCTGTCTCTACATTCTGTACAATACGTTAGTGTGTTCAGCTTGAAGCCTGTTGCATCTATGTTCTTATTTGTAAACATAACATATATTATCTGTATCTGTTTGGGAATGGGAAACTTGAAGCCCACTGCCTTTGTTTCGTACAATACGTGGGTATATGCTTATGTGTTAATCTGATAGGTATGGCCTATATCTGTTTGAATTAGGGCCACTTTCACATGTTCTTTTGTACCAAAATATATATGTATATTCTTATAAAAAGACAGGTATGGCCAGTATTTGAAGAAGTGTGGGTAACTTGAAGCATACTGCCTCTACGTTTTGTATAATACATAGGTGTGGACAACTTGAAGCTTTCTGCATCTATGTTCCGTATAATACATAGGCATTCTTACGTGTTAACATGATATGTATGGCTGTTTTGGTGTGGATAACTCAAAGCTCACTGCCTCTGTGTTCCATACAATACATAGGGTATATCCGTACAATACATAGGGTATATCCGTACAATACATAGGGTATATCCGTACAATACATAGGGTATATCCGTACATGTAACATATGAAAGATAATGGCCAGCTAGTGGGTAATTTGGGCCCCATTTCTCTATGTTCTGAACATGTTACATGATAAGTATGGCCTGTATGAGACTGTATGGGTATGGGAAACTTGAAGCCTGCTGTTTATATGTTCTATAAATATGTGGGTGGATACTTACTTCACAGGGGTATAGAATGCAGTCTGGAAGAGGACTTTTAATACTTCTGTGTACATCTTTTTTGGGTTTAGCCACAATTAAGAATATATTGCTGTCTTAAAGCATTTGATTTGGACATTTTGAAATATGCTAAAAATAGTAACAGCATGATCTGTGACCTTGGGGACCCTTCTCGATTTTCAAGTTAGACTACCAACTACTATCACAGAAAGTTTAGTGATTTTGTCCACTCTGTCCACATCCGACCTTTTTGGTCCCTAGCAACTACAGGTAAACACGTATTTCCGGTAGATAACAGTCATTGTTATATATAATTTTATATACGTAGTTTTTATTGGCTGACCAGAAATCACGTGAAAGTCATTAGTATGAAGTACTGGCGTGAAAACATGTTCAAACGTGTCCAATCCGGTTTAAACCGGACTTGCGAGTCAGTAGTTCTCTTTCGGGTGAATAGTTCTCTTGCCGAGTCAATAGTATCTTCCAGATCGTTCAAGCGCTTAATTACCAATGTCAAATATATACCATAAGCGCTCAATGACATATACTTGCTAGTTGTTACAGACAGTGTCCCTTTAACTTTGTTCACGTTTACCAAGTAATAAGTCTATGATAAAACATATATATATATTATTTTGTTTATTCGTATTGTTAAAGAAAATATCGTTTCCATATTAAAAATAAATTACTTATCTTGACACATTGATTCTGTCAACGGCTAAAAATATTCATCCTCGGTAATAACTATTGACCCTCAGCAGTGAACTGCTGACATAGACTAGGTCTCGGTCAATAGTTCACTGCTTCGGTTCAATAGTCATTCCCTTGGATGAATACTTTTAACCATTGACCTCAACAGAGAAGTAGATAGTTGTGTACTATTGATGTATATAAAAAACGGCAATACCCGCAATCATATGGAGTCATGAAAGGGCATTCACCATGGTATAGAAGAAACAACGTATACATGGTATATATTGTACCTTAAAGATTAAAACCGAGGTAAATTGTATTATCGTATAATTATATTATGTTTATTATAGAGTTGTAATCAGAAACTAATTTCATCATCAATCGCGATATAGACAGTTTAATAAATAAATGTACAGCACATTATTGCACAACGTGTGGTGTTTGAGTGTAATACAATAGTGATACAAGAAAAACTTGATGCAAAGCATCAATTCGGCGCCAAAATTTTGAAGAATTAAAACATACGTTATTAAATAACAGTACACGTGTTTATCAGTTATTTTAACTATCTTATCATCAGTACTAAACCTTGGTATATTTAGTGGTCATGGACATAATATTAACAAACGTTGCTATGTTGACTTGGTTAAATGTATTTTGAATTAACTAGGTCATTCAGACAATTTTCCAAACGGCCCGGCCAGACATCACGGCTGTCCACTATGACCTGCCCAGGCTGTGTAAGAGCAGCCCGGCCAGACATCACGGCCGTCCACTATGACCTGCCCAGGCTGTGTAAGAGCAGCCCGGCCAGACATCACGGCCGTCCACTATGACCTGCCCAGGCTGTGTAAGAGCAGTCCGGCCAGACATCACGGCCGTCCACTTTGACCTGCCCAGGCTGTGTAAGAGCAGCCCGGCCAGACATCACGGCCGTCCACTAGGACCTGCCCAGGCTGTGTAAGAGCAGTCCGGCCAGACATCACGGCTGTCCACTATGACCTGCCCAGGCTGTGTAAGAGCAGCCCGGCCAGACATCACGGCTGTCCACTATGACCTGCCCAGGCTGTGTAAGAGCAGTCTGGCCAGACATCACGGCCGTCCACTATGACCTGCCCAGGCTGTGTAAGAGCAGTCCCGCCAGACATCACTGTGTGTAAGAGCAGTCCGGCCAGACATCATGGCTGTCCACTATGACCAGCCCAGGCTGTGTAAGAGCAGTCCCGCCAGACATCACTGTGTAAGAGCAGCCCGGCCAGACATCATGGCTGTCCACTATGACCTGCCCAGGCTGTGTAAGAGCAGTCCCGCCAGACATCACTGTGTAAGAGCAGCCCGGCCAGACATCATGGCTGTCCACTATGACCTGCCCAGGCTGTGTAAGAGCAGCTCGGCCAGACATCACGGCCGTCCACTATGACCTGCCCAGGCTGTGTAAGATCAGTCCCGCCAGACATCACTGTGTAAGAGCAGCCCGGCCAGACATCATGGCTGTCCACTATGACCAGCCCAGGCTGTGTAAGAGCAGTCCCGCCAGACATCACTGTGTAAGAGCAGCCCGGCCAGACATCACGGCTGTCCACTATGACCTGCCCAGGCTGTGTAAGAGCAGTCCCGCCAGACATCAATGTGTAAGAGCAGCCCGGCCAGACATCATGGCTGTCCACTATGACCTGCCCAGGCTGTGTAAGAGCAGTCCCGCCAGACATCACTGTGTAAGAGCAGCCCGGCCAGACATCATGGCTGTCCACTATGACCTGCCCAGGCTGTGTAAGAGCAGCTCGGCCAGACATCACGGCCGTCCACTATGACCTGCCCAGGCTGTGTAAGATCAGTCCCGCCAGACATCACTGTGTAAGAGCAGCCCGGCCAGACATCATGGCTGTCCACTATGACCAGCCCAGGCTGTGTAAGAGCAGTCCCGCCAGACATCACTGTGTAAGAGCAGCCCGGCCAGACATCACGGCTGTCCACTATGACCTGCCCAGGCTGTGTAAGAGCAGCCCGGCCAGACATCACGGCCGTCCACTATGACCTGCCCAGGCTGTGTAAGAGCAGTCCGGCCAGACATCATGGCTGTCCACTATGACCTGCCCAGGCTGTGTAAGAGCAGCCCGGCCAGACATCATGGCTGTCCACTATGACCAGCCCAGGCTTTATTTTGATGATACTCTATATAGAAAATGTTTACATTTTAATACAAGAAAAACTTGATGCAAAGAGTCTGCGCTCATAAATCTACTTTCGTTTTCAATACATTTGTCTGCATTTGACAGTCAAAATGAAGCATTACAAAATTAGCGATTTCCCGTAAACGAAATTTAAATGCCAAAACTTTCCGATATATCATCGTATTTTCTCATTTCTTAGCAACATTTAATGTAATTTGCCAATAATAATTAATCAAAACGATTTAAAAACGAGAACAATGTGAAAACATTTGAAACGCAGATATTACGATCGATAAATTTCGTTAAATTTTTCTAAAATTCGTATTACGCATTTAACCATTTGATTTTATAATCAGCCTCGTTTTCAGTCAAAATACAGGGAGACATCGTTTTAATGAAATGATTTTGTATAATTTTTGAATTATTGGTGCATCATTTCTTACAGAAATTCAAGAAATCGCTAAGCAGTTTTATCTCTTGTGTTTTATATCTTATTCTGGTGCGTTTTATAGCATGCTTTAAATGCCATTTAAACATTTTTAATTACAATCCAAACATACTCAACTATCAGTCCTTTTGATTCCCCATGCCTAAGGTCAAAGTACTACCACAGTATGTCCGGCGCCCTCAAGGGGCGCCGAACAATAATCATCATAACACACTAGTGTAATAAACATGCAAAAGCAAGCTAACTAAATTATCGCTCAGTCTCTTCCGTTTAGCTCTAAGTACTCGCAGATTTTCGAAACCTGTAATGAACCACTGCTCGATATGGCACAGAGAAGACATAAGCAAGCTTTATACTAGACATATTCATTGATACATGAATGTTATTGGACATGGTTATTTTCTTTTATTAAGAGCAGCTCACATGTGTGTATATGTTATATTGAATTATTCAACTCGATAGATAGTTAGGCATAGACTCGTATCCAATATTAAACTCGTTTAGTACATTCAATATTAGACAGACACTCATATAAGAGCCCATATACAGTTTCTGAACTCTAGGGTTGAGTGTAGTTCGTCATTAAACGGACCTCTTCAAAGAAATGATGATATTGAAGGAACAAATTGAGAGTAAAATAAATAAACTCTTGACCGTGGATGATAAAATAGTCGTATGTTTAACATATCATTTACATATTCCCGTTTAACATATCATTTACAACATCACGGTTAATTTATAGAGCATTGACCTTTAACTGTACAGTTTGTAGACATTGGACACGCATATACTGCACTGTATATCGAATAACAGTAGTGGAGTGCGTGGTATATCTGTCAGATGTCAGTCTTTATAAAAGTTGTATATCAACCGTTAATCAGCGGTATATTGTAGAATTTCAGTCGCATAACGACGTATATAGTTTTATATCAGTCGTACATCAACCGTATATCAGTCGCATATCGTCGTATATCAGTCTTACATCAGTCATATATCAAACGTATATCAGTCGCATATCGTCGTATATCAGTCTTACATCAGTCGTATATCAACAGTATATCAGTCGCATATCGTCGTATATCTTACATCAGTAGCATATCAGTCGTATATCAACCGTATTTCAGTTGTATATGAGTCGTATATGAGTCGTATATCAGACCTTATGTCAGTCATATGTCAGTCGCATATCGTCGTTTATCAGCTTATGTCAGTCGTATTTGAGTCGTACGTTGTTCTTATATCTGTCATATATCAGTCATATATCAGTCATATATCGTCATTTATCAGCTTATATCTGTCGTTTTTCAGTCGTATATTAGTCTTATATGTGTCATATATCAGTCATATATCAGTCGTATATCGTCGTTTATAAGCTTATATCAGTCGTATTTCAGTCGTACATTAGTCTTATATGTGTCATATATCATTCATATATCAGTCGTATATCGTCGTTTATCAGCTTATATCAGTCGTATTTCAGTCGTACACAAGTCTTATATCTGTCATGTATCAGTCGTATATCAACCATATTTTAATATCAGTCGTATGTAGATGAATGTTCTATAGATTTTTTGTTTAATCCGCCCCCATTTCCAAAATAAAAATTGTTTAAGTCGGTCTCGTACACTGGAATGAAAATGGTTTTCATGAGTTTCGTCTTAAAATGTACTCTGTTGCATCAGTCCCGCAACTTTGCTTTATAAACAAAAAAGGTCATATCAACCACAATTTAAAAGTTACATGTGCTTCAGTGAAAATAATTATGGAATTTCGAAAATGATCTTGAACACTGGCGGCGTGAAAAGAGATCTCGTGCACTTGTACATTTGTGTATTTTTTGTGCGTTCATAATACTTGACGGTTTGTCCTGGGCATGCGAGTTACTTGTACATTTCTGGTCAATTTAGGTGCCAATGGTAATTTCTGCGTGGCGTACAAGCAGCATACGAGTAACATTATGGGTAAGATTTTCTCAATAGTTTACTATTTCAACTATATATTGAATGTATGTCGTAAATAAATTGCTTTCACGACGTATATGACTTACATATCATGAGAACGCAGCCCGAGTGCGCTGCTGAATATATAGCGGTGAAGGTAATGCGGCATACCGTTTTACATCATGTTTATATTTGTTTGCGTTTTGTTGACTTTGTCGGTCACCTGTAACATGACGAAAGGATCACAGCCAATCGAAGAACAGGTGTGTATAGACCATACCAACAGGTGTGTATAGACCACACTAGCCTGGTTCCCTGGCCTCTTAGTCTGGTTTCCTGGCCATTGAACCAGGCTAAGGCCACACCATACAAGAACCAGGCTAAGGCCACACCATACAAAGGCAATCTCAATGTCCGTTCGCTAACATATAAAACAGTTTAGCAATTTCCGGTTGTACGGTAACTGTATGATATATTTTCGAATCGTTGTTTTTAAACATATTTATTTTACATCGATTGCGAAACAAGTTCTTACAACTTAGATTAATCACTCTCGATGGCTTCCTGGGTAGAACCAGTACTAAGCAATGTGGATTAATTATCTTGCTCAAGGATAATAACGTGGCCGCGACGGAGGATCGAACCCACGACCTCTCGATCAGGAGTTCGGCGCTCTACCACTGGACCACGCACTCCACTCTGGACCTTTCGAATCGTTCATGGCTATTCGGTGAAGATCCTGAATCCCAACACGAAGTATAATTGTTTTTTATCGGGATTCCAACACCAGGTATAATGGATTTTATTGGAATCGAAGTTCAGCCGAGGTTCCGATTAAAACAGCTATACCGGTGATTGGAATTCTCGATCTGGACTGGATACCCATGATTGATTATTTTTCTTGCAAATCATTGACATTGTGTGGTTGACCAACAAATTACTAACGTTTGCCATGTTCTCTTACACAGTGACGTCATTCAGCTGTTGACGTTATTAACGTCATTGTGGATAATTATGACTTTTATCTTTCCCGTACGGAAACCTGTTAGTGCCATCAACTTTTCGACCTGATGGGTAGGATAGCGTGCTATGAAATGCTTGGGTAGGATAGCATGCTCAGTGTTAAAATACACTAATAGTATTGGTATGCTAGCATGCTCGATGTTAGGAAGAATTAGTACTTTGGGTAGGATAGCGTGCTTGGTGAGGTATGGATAGCTTGGATAGGAGTGCGTGTGTTCGGAGAAAGATTGTGTGAATATTTTGGGTAGGATAGCGTGTTGGGTGCTAGGTTGTGTGAGTATCTGAGCACGCTTTACCACCTCAGCAACCCACACCTTCTGACACCTGTGAATTGTTTCGCCGTCCGACACTCGGATGGGAAAAGGCGGATTCCATAGAACTAGTCGCGTGATTTTGTCTTTATGCCCGGCGTTCTGACTATTTGACGTCTTTTCGCTTGGCTTATTGTTGTTTTTTTCCCGTTTTTTTCGTTATTTCGTTAGGCGTCTTTTCGCCCGGCGTTATTTCGCCCGGCGTTTTTTCGTCTTTTCATTATTTCGCTCGGCGTCTTTTCGCCCGGCGTTATTTCGCTCGGCGTTATTTCGCGGCAAAATAACGTAAATACGAGATTCCACATAATTATCAGCCACCATACATTTACGAGTAATTGGGATATTTATATAGGCATGTAGTACCACCAAATTAAGGTATGATGCCACAAATGCACCAAATTTCCTTGTAAATCAGATGTTTGCATCTTTTGGGGACTAAATCTCTTGATTTCTTCATGTTGATTGACTTTTTTAAGCATTTTATTCATTAGACCAAGTCTATATATAAATATATATAAATATGCCCAATGTCATTTTATATAACATTAAAGAAAGGTAAAACTGTAAAAAAAATTACAGATTAATTTTTTACGCTGTCGACCGCTCTGTTTATTTTTGACGCCCATATCTTGATCGATACTCAGCCGATACGCCAAAATGTATAATTTTGTATGCGTTATATTAAAGGCTTTGCCAGAATAGTGGCTTTTAAAATTCACTATCAGAGTTTCTTATAGGCATACAGGAAGTAAATCACTATGATATTCATGCCTGGTGAAAGCTTGGCAAATATTGTGCAGGACTCAATGGGATTTGTTTTACTTCCGGTACACATCAATAGCTAAAAGCACGATCATTTCTCTATATGTAGAATTGTTAGTCTAGATCATCTGCGACGCTTATTTATTTTCAAGACAAACGTCTAGAACACTTCTGCTAATCAAAGTTTGAACTTTGCCGAGATTCCGGTATCGTTTCTTATTGGCTGACAGGCGCAGCTACACGTAGGCCCTGTAGGCCCCTGCCTGCATATAATTGAACGATTTAACATTTTGAAACGATCGAGAATGTAATAAAATATGAGAGGATGGTGGGGAGGGCATACCGTATGCAACATTAAAATATAATAGCATTTTAGTCCTATAACAACAGTGTGTCGGTTTTGTTATATCCAGACTAATACAAGTTTGTTTGGCATTTTACATATCCAGACTATACATAATTCGAAAGGCATGTGTTCTTTTTAAAGACCTGTGTCCCGTTAGAAAAATATTGATCGTAACTCAAACTCTTAACAATTTATCTAAGAGTACTGAGTATATGAGTTGATGCAAGTTAGGTAACACCATAATACATTGTACATTTCACTGCGACTGAATGGTGATGGACAGACATAAACACATACAGACGTGTTGTTCGGATGAATGGATGGATAGACATTGATGCATGCTTCTTATTTAACACTTAACTGGTTTTATTTTTTTACAAAATTTATATGAAAAACCTGTTGAAACGGGATTACAATATCAACATCATACACAATGAGTGCATTTCAGTTAAAGTGAATTTTAAAACATGGCTGTAAACTCGTTTATAGACAGAACATGAACCGTTTAGTATGTTCATTCACTTGATAAATACTAGAGGGTAAACTATATATGCAGTTGTTGATGTTCTTAAAAAATTAAGTTGAAAATAAATAAGCCTTATATCATACAAATGTCTAATCCTGAAAGCTTATGTAATCATAACATCTCCATTATATATATATAACAAAATTATTCAAATGTGATATTATAGTTAACTAAAACAGCGTTCATAATTCATATGAATAATTTAAACTGCAACCTCCACTGAGGGAGGGAACTACCTACTGTTCAAACTGCGTAGATGATATATCAGTTCACCGACTATCTTTTGAAACTATTCAATTCGTAACCAGACATATAAATTGATATATCTGGTTTTAAATTAATAGATAATGCATATCCTCCAGCGCATTTTGAAAATACCTGGGTGCAAGTAATTGTATTACCCTCCGCATAATGACACCGGTTAAATATCCACAAGCACTTGTCACTTTAACGAGATTATATCATAAAATACTTTCAGTTCTAAAAATACTGAATGACACTAAAATATTTGGCAAGTAGCTAGTCTTATTAAATAGTTTGAAAACTTAAACTTGAAGACCTTGGCCCCGTTTTATTAAACATCTTACGATAAGTCGCACATTTTAAAACTGTTCAAATGTTTGCACCTAAGCATTCAATGTAGACAAGTATGTGTGCATTATGTTCAGACGTATCAAATGAATAGAAAATGAAATAAAATCGCGTTCCTTTGTGAATTGTAAATCAAAATAAAGATTTTAAGAAATTAACTTAACTGAAATATAAAAAGATCGGACAGGGAAAGTAGCATTCAAGGAGGACAGTCAACCACAAAACACAGAAACAAACACGCAAACAGACAAACAAGAAGGCAAAAGTAATAATGAACGCAAATGACATCACAAACACAAACGGGTTGACAGTAGGGCTACCGCCTTCGAACGGTCAGTGGCAAAGTAGGCCACTGGGGGTTTAAACCGGTTCAAGGGTGCACCAAACCTCACACTTACCCTACTGTCATCCCATTAAAACATGACAGTGTAAATAAAGAAATTCCCGCCATGATCTAATCTCTAACCAACTAGACAGCAGCAATAGGCAATATAAGTAAAACACAAATATGCTCGTGTAAATATATAATACAAAAAAACAATAGCCTAGAAAGCCACAATGAAGGTACTCAGTGACTTGGCAGAAGCCAGAGCAACAAGAGAATAAACCATTAAGGGAACGATAAGAAAGATCATAGACAAACATCAAACGCCATCGTCCCAATAGGCTTCAGGTAGGCGTCATCATAGTGTCCACAGCCTGTCCGGTAAATGTACAAATTAAAGAGGAAAGCACAGTGGCGAACTGTTAAAGGGTCCACCACTAAGCATGCAGTACGTTGCAAAATGATAGGGTCATAACCTCTTTTGATAAACTTTTTAACAAGTTTAACAAAGATAGTATGAAAATGATGATGACCAAGAATCTTACGAAGTTTATAAATGACATCAACATAGAAGTCAGGTTGTGATAGTCCTTGTCGCAGAAGAGTCCTTAAATTACTTTTATATTTGAAAAGAAGATCAGGGTTACGATAATAAAATTTTGCAAAGGTTTTACGAAGTTTATGGTAATGGTAACCCTGATTGAGTAGCTTTTTAGTTATACAAAGATTACGAATATTAAAGTCCTCAACTCGAGTACAAGCTCTTGAAAAACGAATAAGTTGAGACACATACACCCCATAAGAAGTTGCTAGGGGAACATCCCCATCCAAGTGGAGATAATTAACAATGTCAAAATTAAAATCATCTCTCTTGTCATAGATTTTGCTAATTATTTCAACATTTTCAATCGAGAGATCTTTCTTAAAACCTGACCCAGAATAAGACCAACATCTCTCTTGTGTTGGGCAACTGCGTGGAGACAACAGTCAGAACTCGAATTGACTCTACAGTTATGTAGGTGAGAAAACTCTGTATGTACGTTGTGCATTCCATATCTCGATGCACACTTGAATGTTCTTTCCTTATGGTGTCAAATGACGTTTTTTCTTTATTGGTGCATCGTCAACCGCACTTCATAAACTCACACAGGTGCGCGAGTGCACACCCACACCACACACACTTTTATTCATAAATCACTATATTTAATATCAAGGACGTCATGCAAACATGATTTGCATAAGATAATGACAAACAATCAAACAGTAATTGAAGTGATATTAATTTATTGTTAAGAAACATATTGTGGGGTGGTTTTAAATGATATCAGTAGTAGTGGCGAAGGTTAACGATATCAGTAGTAGTGGCGAAGGTTAAGCTCCAGGACTGCGCATGCTCGGGCACCATTTTGTTTTCTAAAAATAGAAGCGCACGTAGTATCAAGTAGGTCACGTATGCGTTGCCTCATTTGCATATGAATGAATGTATTGTGGAAGTGGTGTTGGTGGCAAGATGTTCGAACAAAAGGTATTGACATTTAGACTTAATCTGTGGTCATTATAGAGCCAGGATGTCTGAGTTCCTTTTGTATAAAAACCGCAGAGGGGATTAGCGCCATGATATTCGAACAATAGGTATTGATATTTATACTTAATCTGTGGACATTATAGAGACAGAATGTCTGAGTTCCTTTTATATAACCGTAGAGAGGATTACTGCCAGGATGTTCGAGCAAAAGGTATGACACGGTGAAGTGACGTGAACAAAGGGCCGGAAACACTCTATATACCAATACTTTGAACACAAGATTTGACATGTTAAGACTCCTTCTTCTATAAATAGACTTGACATGTGACATCTATAAATAGCACAAATGGACCCGACCGTAATAAAAAACGTAAACAAAGGACAGAAAGCCCTCTATTATACCAACATTTTGAACACAAGTTTTGACATGTTAGGGCTCGTACTTCTGTAAATATGGATGACATGAGACATAAATAAATGGCACAAACGGCCTAATCCGATTGTAGTTATTGCGTATAACCTATAATGCTTGAAACTCAGGATCCTGGTAAATTGCCATACCCTCAGATATAATTAAAGCATCGTTTCAATCAGTATTTGATTGAAACTTCACATTTATAATTCCACTGCTACTTTAATGTAATTATGCAAATAATCAACGCAGATTGTGAAAATCTATTTAAAAAATCAATAACTTCCATTTTCAAATCTGTTCTCTCCCAAAGTATAAACACATCTATTAACAATTATGAAATTTAACCTCTTATTTAAAGTTGAACTCTTCATTACAAGTATTATTCATGTACTAACATGTATTGTCCAGAGATTGTGATTTGAACTAGGATGAAAAGGTCACTGAAACCATTTTTATGGAAAGTTGATCATGTAGTTACTTAAATATTAAATCGCCCTTTTTATAGGTAATGGATTAAGTTTTGACCATTAGGGGATTAAATCGTAAATGTTTACAGGTAG
Organism: Cyrtodaria siliqua; assembly: GCA_037043455.1. Lineage (NCBI taxonomy): Eukaryota > Metazoa > Mollusca > Bivalvia > Adapedonta > Hiatellidae > Cyrtodaria > Cyrtodaria siliqua. The sequence goes on from JAWPHD010006454.1 coordinate 26,290, forward strand.
TTAGAGATTTCATGTTTATTCGTGATAATAATTTTATCCGTATATTTTCAACTTTTTTCTACCTATCTACATATAATTATATACCAAAATGTTCGGAATTATCTGATGGCATAAACAAATGTGAAACGTTTGCTTCGGAAAATAGCTTAAAATAAATTTTACAGCCACAGAGTATAATTTAATGTCTAATGTTCAATTTTACTTCATTTTCTAATAAATCTCATATAGACCTATCGAATAAAACTGGGATTTTGTTTAATTTTAAATTTATTGCATCAGAGCAGTTTTTAAACGTTTAAGTTGTAATTCAAACCATATAAAACAGATACTATTTGATAGATCTGTTCACGCTGATTCTAAAAATGTATACTTTTGTTTACCTAACTCATATAGTTACGGTGATATTACTATTTCGGAGTCAAGTGACATAAAACTCCAAACTTTACCCATAATTACCTCATCATGGACCGAATCCTATCGTGCTTTGTATCATTTTGTACTCGATCAATAGCAGAGAATAAGTACGATGGCCCATTTGGCTCACATTTACTTCACTTATATTTCCTGACTTCCGCATTCCGCATTCCGCATTTCGTTTTATTTTTTGCCAGCGCTATATATCACTAGCGGACCCAGAGTGGTGTGTAAACTCAGAGTGGATCACTAGCGGATACAGAGGGAAGCCAGTGGAGGCCGGATGTCTTAACAATAAAAACCAAACATTTGCGATTTTTCACGGGTGTGGGGTGTGGTGGTGGTGGTGTGTGTGGGGGAGGAGGGCCTTAATATAATATATATTATATAATTTAGAAAAACTCAGCCAGTCCAGCCCACACGGGCTTCCCTCTGGATCCGCTAGTGATATATTGAATTGAATTGGGTTTTAAGGCGCACCAACACATGAAAGGTTAATTATATTCTATTGTAGAAACTCCATTTACGTTGGAGCCACGTGTATTGTTTTTCTGTCACTGCTCTTAGTGATGTGAGCGAGATGGCACCTGAAACAATGCAGGGGTCATGATGAAGACCTTTAATGAGCATAAATAAAAAATGACAAAATGAATATGAATGTGGGGTTGGGGAGGATCCTACCCCTCTGCAGGTGACGGTGTGTTTGCAGGTGTTGTAACCACACGGGGACCACTTGTGATATATAGCGCTGTCATATATAGCGCTGGCGAACATTACTACGAAATCCGGAATCCGGAATGCGGAATTCGGAATGGGGAATGCGGAATGCGGAAGTCAAGAAATAGAAGTGAAGTAAATGTGAGCCAAATGGGCCATCGTACATAAGGGTTTGTAACAAGTCTGAACAGGTATAAAATAACATTAGATTTATATAAATAATTAGGACGTTTGGATTCTATGATTAGCAACGACATTAAGTACTGAGGAGGAGAATTGAGGAGGAGGATGATGATTGAGGAGGAGGAGGAGGAGGAAGATTGAAGAGGAGGAGGATTGAGTTGGATTGCAACCACAACCACCACCACCACCACCACCACCACCACCACCCATCAAAACCACCCACCACCACTACCATCACCACCACCATCTCTTTTCGCGCCTCCAGTGTTCGAGATCATTTTGAAATTCCTTTTTTTTCACTATAGCACAAGTAAACTTTTTTAACTTTTTTTGTTTATAAAGCAAAGTTGCGGGACTAGACCTGATGCAAATTCGTACATTTTAAGACGAAAATCATGGTGGCGGATTAAACAAAAAATATATAGAACATTCATCTACAATCAAAGTTATGGAATAAACTGTAGAAAATTCCGCATACTTATTACATGCAAATGCGTGAAGTAATAAAGAAAATATAAAGAAAATCTTACTTCAAAACGGGATTTTTTCCGTCTGTTGCGTCATTTTGAAACAACGTGATCCCCACCCTGATAGTGGGGTTACCGCCTTGGAACGGTCAGTGGCAACAATTTTCGTTTCCAAAGATGAGTAAAAGGCAAGGTATATGACCCCACAGACATAAAATGGTTTACAACAGGGGGGCTACCGACTTGGAACCGGCAGTGGCAAAAATGGCCGCTGATGGTTTAAACCAGGTTGTAGGGTTCACCAAACCGCACCTTTACCCGATGATTGTCACACCAGTAAAACGCTACAGTGTAAGTAAAGAATAAACGGCGACATCTTTGCACTATTCTTCTTACCTAACGCAGCTCACTTAACCATCAAACATGTCCAACACTTTCTTTCGATGTGCAAGCATATAAACCAGCAAACAATTTGAATAACACAACCCTCGCACTGAAATCTTTCATATATTTTAATCAATTTTCGTACAGATTTATTATATATAATACTGCTTGGAAATTCCTCGTATTTAACAGCTTGTTAATATAATAGCTTTCCATATACTTTGAGAAATCTTGGAAACTGAAAGCTGTTTAACTCTTACTGAATTTACTAAAATGAAATATGTTTCCTGGTCTCGGTGTCTCCGCGGAGCTCCCACATAGTTACCCAATGTCGTGTCAGATTTAACGGTATTTTTTTCTATTAAAAATGAAATTCATTATTATACATATACCCTTGAATATCCGGAGTTCGTGGATCTAAGCGGTCACGTTACTGCTGCTTATCAACAGGATAATAAAATATTAAAAAATGAAACTCCTCTTTTAAAGTGATTCTTTATCTAATAATTAAAAACATCAAATACTTTTTACCTTACTGCAAAAAATGCAACATTTGCTACGGCCATGTGATGATAAAACAGTTCTAAAAATAATCCTAACTTCGTGGGTGGTCTACCTTGGTTTTAAACACAATGTCCAACTCTTTAAAATCAATTGCATACTCGACAATATTTCATTAATTATTTCTGATAAGTGTTTATGCTGAAATTGGAGATAATGTTGTTGTTTCCCCCTGTAAAGTGTAAAATAGACTATAAAATATGTGCATTTTTATTACTAGTCTATCCTTAACTAAAAATAAATGCAAAATAGTGAAATGTTTAAGTTGTTTTTTTTTCACAGAGAATAAAAAATGTCTGTAAAAACAGGCTCAAAAACCTTTTAATCATCATTATTTAAGATAATTTAACTGTTACTGCAAAACTTAAAATGCAAAGGTCTTGACCTAAATAATTTAACTTGATGACGTCACTCATGCACAGGAAATGTCTACAAAGCAGGCGACCATTATAAAATATGTTTTTATGAAAAAGATGGGGATTTTCCTCAGGTGTATATTTTGAGTCAGTGAAACGATATAGGCAAAGGTATTTCTATTTTGACCTTAATATTTTCTATCTGTTTGAAACGCATCTTTTCTAATATAGTATACAAATCATGATACAATCGTTGACTTTGTTCTGACAACTCTAAATCTCGCGTGAGGGCACTGTCGTACGAGAGGTCAATAGTTAAGTGTCACACACGAAGTTACGATCTCCATGAAAGAGTATGAGAGTGGACATTTGGAAACTGTCGAACACGACACATACGAAATATTGCAGTCTCAGTTTGATTGAGACTGTTCATGAACGTTAGTGAAATATGCTAGCTACCGCTCATGCTCTCTAGCCCCGGGTTGAGTGAGCAGAACTCAGTATTCATAAAATCAATAGTACATAATTGTAACCATCCCGAAGATGGCATGCATATGGCGGTGGACATAGAGATCTTTTCTTCCCCCATGTCCAGCGGCGTATGGTCCCAGTATCTAACAAAATACTATGCCCCGAAGAGCGAAATAAACAAAATGGAATGCTGTTGGGAGAAGCGGTTATGAAGCCTGCGTATCAAGTCCAGATATTCAACGACTCCAACGTACCGTATGTGTTTCTTTCTGTTAAACAAGCATGTTTTGTTCTTTAAAACTAAAGTGCTCATTCTTAGATACATATATCTATTCTATATATAAATGAATAATTAAAGGGGATGATGCACTATTGACAAACAAGATTTATTTAAAAAGACTCTGAAAAAGTTTCAACTAAATCCGATTGTGAATTATGTAATGTATAGTTAACTAGAGAGGAGCTCTATGAGCTTCGCGTCCTTTCCAAGTTTAAACCTATAAAAGCGTAATTTGTATGTCGTTTTGAACTCCTCGCGGCATTTGTTTTTTTTTTCAACATTGGACCGCTTTTCTCTCCAAATAACAAATCGACGGTTTGTTATGTGTCAAAGGCAAATGCATATTAAGAATTAAAGATGGCATACGCATTAATATGACTCAATTTTTTCAGTCGTGCTTAAGTTCGTTTAACGAAAAGGATCCCTTTAAAAACAAGGATGTTTATTTTAATATATAATTCACGATCACCTTTGTTTTATTCTTATATTGACTAATTTATTGCTACCTAGTTTGTTAAAGGATATAGCTTGTTAGGGATTTCTTTATTTACGCTGTCCCGTAAAAGTAAAATCGAACAGGAATAGAAGCATTTAAGGGAATATAGCGACACAGCCAAACAAGCTATTATATTGAGAGTTCTGAAAAACTTGCAAAAAGTTGAGAGAATTATCAAAATCGGATGATAAAATAAAAGATTTGACCATTTGAAGTTTGTTTTAAAATAGATATGGGAGCCGCCATTTTGAAAACTATGACGTCATAGCTACATATGACCATATTTTTGGAATATTGATAAGTATCATTTAAAGCCAAGCAAATCACTTGCAAATGAATGCAAACTCTTTAACTGGTCATATAAAGCAGTATTGCCATTAGTTATGCATATTCTTCATACAGTTACTTTAATGAGTACATTTTCATATTAATCAATATTCCATAAATGGTCATTTATAACTGTGAAGTCTAAAATTGGTGGCTTTCATATCTGTTTCAACAGAACCTTCAACTGATCATATCTTCTTTGTTTATCATCCGATTTTGATAATTCTTTAAACCATTTTCTAAGTTTTTGAGAACTCCCAATAATAAAGATTGTTTAGCTGTGTCGCTATATTCCCTTTAAGGACGACAGTCAACCGCAAACACATAAAGAAACAAAGATAAGCAAGATAAGATATCACAAACACACAAGGGTTGACAGTAGGGCTACCGCATTGGAACTGTCAGTGGCAAAAAAGGCCGCTGGGGGTTTAAACCAGGTTCTAGTTGCACCAAACCTCAGTCTTACCCTATTGTCATCCCAATAAACGGGAGTGTAAATAAAGATATCCCCACCAGGTTATAATCTCTAACAAACAATGCAGCGTTAATAGGCAATATAAGCAAAAACTTATAAATGATCATGTATATATAATGAAAAAAAATAAAAGCCTAAAAAGCCAAAAAGCCATAAAGTAAGTACTCAATGATTTTACTTGGCAGAAGCCAGAGCAACAAGAGAACAAACCGTTCAGGGTGAGACGAGACCTTGTTATGTTCGTGTTGTATACTTCGCCTCTAGTTTTCCTTGTTTCGATGCGTGATTTCGGTTGGATGTGTTCTGTGAATAATATATTCGGCTTTTAAAACTTAGTTTGTGAATACGTATGGTAATTGTAGTTATATTGTATCAGTAAAATACCTAGAAAATAATCGTAAACAATGCACTGTTTAAATATTTATTATTATAAATTCTCCTTTTCTAACATTCATTTTACATAATATAGAGTGCAAGACGAGTTTGGGTCTTTGGGCATGTTATTTAAATCTTGGAGAGGCAAAGCCAAATAGTCAGTACACGCCAACAAATAACAACACAGTGACTGATGATACTCGTTAAAACAACAAGCTAACAGAAATAAAGATTTTAAAGTGCAAACCTTTATTGAATTAGTGTTGTATATATAGGTCAATAAAGAAGTCATATTTTGTTTGTGTAAATAAAGGACATTATGGCTGTTGCACTGACAGGTATAAAATATGCATGTGCAACATATCATTTTCCATAGTAAGATACAGATTTTATCACAAGAAATCAGTATTTTTTATTCTGTCCACATTGGCCCCAAACTAGGTTAATTTTGATTTGTTTTAAACTGGTAACACTTTAACCAATTATTTTATCACCCCACCCACACACCCATACATATTTTAAATAAACTATGTTATTTTTTATTAGTTTTGGAATGGTAACATATTGTTTTTATTACGTGTGTGTGTGGGAGGTTGGGGTGGGGGCGAGGCGAGGGCTTGTGGATTTTGAGTAGTTTCAAAGATCGGAAGATCAATGCTGCATTTAGAACATTGATATCTGTTTGTTAAACCAAGTTTTATAAAACACGTTTGTTGATACTAAAATCTAGCGCTTAATATGTCTTTGTTTATAATTATGTAGAAGTTGACTGTATAGGTTTCTCCTGGATCCCCATCTATCTTGATGTAATATTTACTGCCAATCGACTTGTTCCTGTTGATTCTCTCTGAAAGTACGAGTTCAGATTCTAAAAGCTAGTAAAAGGTAACTGTACATGACATGGCAATGGATGTTATAGCCTGAAAGTATAGGGTAAAATCAGGGACATGACTACAGTCTATCAATTTGATTTAAACATTCGTTGTCGAAATAACAAATATAGCTTTTCACATATATACTTCCGTTAATTGGTATTGGACTGTTGCATTCATATATATGAAGTTATGCATATTGCAGCAGTGTTGGTGTGCTGTGTATGTTCCTCATATAAGGAGTTTGCAACTTCATTAAAGCTCTTGTGTTTGCATTTCTAGACTTTACAAAAGAAAGTGTATTTCAATAGCGCTAGAGATACTCACGCTAACTACAGGCCTGTGCAACTAGGTAGTCACCTGTACATATATGTACATGCTTAATATGGTACATACTTGCCGAAGTTCTCCGCATCAGTGATATTTTCTGGCAGAACTTTGCCGTTAGTTTCAGGGAGAAGTAAGGACAGTAATCCAGCGGCCACCGAAAGTCCACCAAATATAATCAGTGGAAGGGCCTTCCCAAATGAGCCCTCAACAATTGTTCCCTGTAAATACACCAAATTCCTAGCGGATTAGAACAAACAGCCTTTGGATTCACAAACGACAACTAGGCCTAGCTAATGGGAGAGCCATAGCTATTTGTCGTTAATTCAAAACAAAAAGTTTTAGTTCGTGACCGAGTGAACACTTCTAATTAAAACTCTAGCTAACGCCTCGACAATCCTCTAAGTTTCCCTAAGTCCCATCAGAACGCGAAAACCGAATCACGGATACATTAGTTTATGTTCAACAAACATCCGAAACTATCGGTATAAAGGTTAGAAATCGACGCTTAAAATGTTACATTTTATCTATCCTTTGTACAGGTACATGTAACATTGATACATATACGGTGACTGCATTTACATAAATTTAATGCAACTTTTAAAATACGTTAAATATATACAATTATCAAGAAAAACAAACGAATACACAGATGAAAGATTAAAAATACTGTTCTCATGAACAGTTCGTAGTTTTATCAGGAATACTGAATATAAAAGAGTATGAGAGTGGACGTCGACTGTTTATATATGACACGAACGTGTTGTTGAAGTTACAGCAATGTTGATGATCAGAAACGTTACAACGAATGATCATCTAACTCGACGTATTTGATTCGCCTGCGTTTATGAACATGATGCGCGATTCCGGTCATCGTTGATTGTCATCAAAAGCCTTCTGTGTGGTGAAGTTCTTCCATTGAAGTCTTATGACGGGCACAAACCGAGTCCCGGGGGTTGTTGCTTCTATGAACACCTGACCATGTTGTCCAGGTACGGGGACCGTCTCCACCCGCTCCTTACGTTATGCACTGAATCACCTAGAGCGCCTTCACACCTAAAAGGCTTAGCTCCACTCCAGGAGGCTTAGGCTGTACTGATACACACTTTTAGACGTCGGTTCATTAACACAACAATCTTATGCAATCATCGTTACAAAAATCATTATCTAGTAAATATATGAAAGCCACTCTCTAATTTTGACTTGTAGCAATTTATGCGTATTCTACAACGGTATATTTCGGCATATGTACAGGTATATCATCTCACCGTTAACCATCGTTAACCAATGCACCTAGTATACAACGTTATCAATGAAATATTGTATTACAATTATTAATGAGTTATACGCATCGGCATATATACATGTAAATCATCTCACCGTTAACTAATGCACCTAATATACAACGTTATCAATCTTAATAACTATATCTAATAACGTTAACTTCATATGCTAGTTGTATCAAGTTAATGTTTTAGAAGCATGTAAAAGCTGACCGGATGTAACATCAGGTATCAATTTTCATATCTACACGAAAGGACCCTTAAACAATTTTGCCCTTTAGAGAGATAAATTGTAAAATACCTATAATTTTACATGCAATAACGCAATAATAAACTTTTTGAACGGCTCCGCCTAACAACGCTATAAAATTCTCGCTTTCCTGTGGTACATTAGTATATCATGCAAATGGTGAAAATTTTCGACTGAACAATGGATTAGCTTGTGACTGACAGATGTCGTCAAATGCTTACAATAGCTATGTACGACCAATACGCTCTACCCAAGATCATTATGTGACACTGCAACACATGAAAACAAATATTTACTATAAAATTCGCGCTTTCCTGTGGTACATTAATATATCATGCAAATTGGTGAAAATTTTCAACTGAACGATGGACTAGCATGTGACTGACAGATGTCGTCAAGTGCTTACAAGAGCTATGTACGACCATTACGCTCTACCCAAGATCATTGTGTGACACTGCAATACATGAAAACAAATATTTACTATAAAATTCTCGCTTTCCCGTGGTACATTAATATATCATGCAAACTGGTGAAAATGTTCAACTGAACAATGGATTAGCTTGTGACTGACAGATGTCGTCAAGTGCTTACAAGGGCTATGTACGACCAATACGCTCTACCCAAGATAATTTTGTGACACTGCAATACATGAAAACAAATACTACACTACAATAAGTAGTCATTAGACAATAAATATCGCACAAATACAGTATCGAGATAGGGCTTTTTTATCTTGTTTATGTTCGGTACTCCCCTTTACTGTATGTATTGACATTCAAAGTTGCTTCGTTTACTGCAGTGTGGCGGCTGTAAAAAATCTCAGCGCCATACGAATCAGTAGTGTTATTACTTACTGGATCATCGAGCCCTATCACTATGGCTTTAAAGAAAAATACCGCGTAAGCCGGCGCTTAGGTGTGTTGCATCCTATATTACCTCACATGAACGGACTCAATAAAACCGAATCTGGTACTTTCTGTGTTGTGTGGCGACCGTAAAACTTCTCCCAGCGCGTCGAATAAGTAGTGTTATTATTTACTGATCCGTTTTGATTGTCGAGCTCAATCGCTATGGCTTTAAAGTAGAATACCGCTGAAGCCGGTGCTAGTGTGCGTGAGAGGTGTTGCTTCTTGTGTATATTACCTCTCATGAACAGACTCAATAACTGCGATTCTGTATCTTTCATCTCTTGTGTTTGTTGCTTACGAAAGATCCCCTTTGATGTATTTATTGAGAATGAATTCTAGAGTGAATTGATACTATATAGATTTACTCCATTACTCCATCCAATGCTATTTTAAATGTAAGACATATATACTTTATACTGATACAACTTGAGCAGGGTGCATTCAAATGTATTATGCTATGTTTCGTCGTAATAAATGTTACTTAATATAAGATGTTTTCAAGTCTCTATAGCTCAGTGAATAAAACGCATGACTGTAAATCAGAAGGTTGCGTGTTCTTTTCTGGAATGTATAGTGATACCTGCGTAGAGGCAAGATAAACTTTACTCGATGTCTATAAAGTAAATGATGTTCATGAACAGACTGTGATACATACCAAGTCAGCAATATACGGACACGTCATGCCGCCAATCCTGGCAAACATGGAACTGGAACCCATTCCAGAATTGCGCACAACTGTGGGGAATAACTCGGCAGACCAAACAATAATTACAGCATACGCAGCAGAAACGCCAAATTTTCCAATGTTTGCCAACACAACGGTGATCCAGTAAAATGCTAAAAAGAGCATGAAGCTGCGAATTAATCAAAATATGTCATTTCAGTTTTCAAGTCTGAAAATAAGGTAACAAAAACTAAATATATATCGTAAATGTTCTTATATTCATGGCATTTTTGAGCTGGAGATACCTTCATTATCTTAGACTTACTTGAAAACACACTTATGACCAGATTACCCATACAAGTAGATGCAGTTATCGTACACGGATGTATATTCAGCAGAACTACTCCTTTAGCAAATCAATAGTTTAGCTTGTTAATGGCGTAGCTGTTCATTAACAATTACAAAAAATAATAGGAAAACATTTCTTCTTACACAGTATAAAATATGAGCTAAACCTCTGTCATTACATTTGAATCATAACCTAAACATTCGAATGTCAATTTTCTTTAAATGGTAAAAACGTTTATGTCTTTGAACAAGTAACTTACATTTGCCAACATACAAAACGGTAAATATTGTAGAAAGACATGCGACTCCACCAAGAATCATTGTTATGGCAAATAATGCCTTCCTTCCCATTTTATTCAGAAGCATCATACAGAGAACGTACGCCGCGAACTCCATGCTTGTATTGATGGCAAATCCGACATATATATCACTGTCTAAATTACCTACATTTAGGCTAAGTCCATAATACACCATGCTAACCACGCACCTGTAAATTTAATTTTAAAAATATATTTCATAAGATTATACACGCATTGATATTTCAAGCAAGCTAATGTATTTGTTAAAGGAAAAGGATTTAAGGGAAACTATGGTGAACCATGTATTACGCAATAACATTAATGAGCAAGACATTTAAAGGTCTGAGTATGACCTCACTAAACGAAATACATATGTTTCTTAGATTGAATTGCTCAATCTTCCTGGAATAAATTCATATTATAACTGAAAAAATACATTATTGTTGCAGATCTAGTTTAACAATCAGAGCAGTTGGAATCACCAATGGCTTCACTCTTAAAACCTGATTGACTAGATATACTTTTGTTTCTTTGTCTTAGATCGTGTCTTGTCGTACGCTTAACGGTTAGTTCTCTTGTTGTTCTAGCTTCTGCCAAGTGATTGAGTACTTGTTTTGTGGTTTTCTACTTACATTGCCGCCTATTAATGCTGCTTTGTTTGTTAAGGAGTATAACCTGGCGGGTACATCTTGCTATCACTTTCTTTACACTGTCTCGTTTTATTGGGATGATAATAGGGTAAGAGTGAGGTTTGGTGCACCCTAGAACCTGATTTAACACCCCCATCAGCCTTTTTGCCACTGACTGTTCCAATGCGGTAGCCCTATTGTCAACCCTTTTATGTTTGTGATGTCATAGCTTGCATTGTTGTTTGTTTTTATGCCTGTTTGTAGTTGACTGTTCGACTTTTATACCTACTTTTTCTGTTTCAAATAAATGTTCAAAGACATTAATGACAATCAATATCTATAATATTTCTAAAGACAAAATCTGCAGTATTCAGAACAATAACCTCACTAATTTATATGCATAAAATAAAAGGGTTGGAAACAAATGCACCGCATTGCAACGGTCAGTCGCATGTTCTATCTTATCAGTTAAAATGTATAATCAATGTTCTATCTTACCAGTTAAAATATATAATCAATGTTATATTCAATGTTTTATCTTACCAGTTAAAATATATAATCTATGTTATATCTTACCAGTTAAAATGTATAATCAATGTTATATCTTACCAGTTAAAATACATAATCAATGTTATATCTTACCAGTTAAAATGTATAATCAATGTTATATCTTACCAGTTAAACAATATAATCAATGTTCTATCTCACTAGTTAAAATCTATAATCAATGTTCTATCTTACCAGTTAAAATCTATAATCAATGTTCTATCTTACCAGTTAAAACATATAATGAATGTTTTATCTTACAAGTTAAAATATATAATCAATGTTCTATCTTACCTGTTAAAATATATAGTCAATGTTCTATCTTACCGGTTAAAATATATAATCAATGTTATGTTCTATCTTACCAGTTAAAATATATAATCAATGTTATATCTTACCAGTTAAAATGTATAATCAATGTTCTTTGTTACCAGTTAAAATATATAATCAATGTTATATCTTACCAGTTAAAATGTATAATCAATGTTATATCTTACCAGTTAAAATAGATAATCAATGTTCTATCTTACCGTTTCAACTGTATAATCAATGTTCTATCTTACTAGGTTAAAAATATATTCAATGTTCTGTCGTACCAGTTAAAATATATAATCAATGTTCTATCTTACCAGTTAAAATATATAATCAGTGTTCTACACAGCAACCTTGGCACAGTTAGCATTTTGAGAATGCTTTGTTTGTTGGTGTCATCGTTACTACTGTCCTTGCTGACAACATTTTCGGGCAGTGTAATTCCATTAACCTTAGCACATTTATGAATTATTTTGTCAGCTTCCTCAAAACGTTCTCGTGATATAAGCCATCTGGGAGATTCGGGAATTAACCTTTAATTAACAAAATATTAAAACAGACTTAATAATAAGAGAAAGTTTTTAGTTTCCTTTGATAAAAGAAAGCTATCATGTAACTTGACTAAAATACTGATATGACAATTACATCAACTAGAAATGAAATGCCCAAACTTTATATTATATATAATATAAAATATATAAATATATATGTATATTTATTTTATAGTAATTAAATCATAGTTTTATACATATAAACACAAGTATGAAAGGAGAAATTTGGAAATGGTCGAACAAGATAAATACAAAAGATATTGCAGTCTCGGTTTAATTGAGACTGTTCATGAACGGTAGTGAAAAGTGCTAGCTACCGTTTACGTCCACTAGCGCCGGGTTGATCAAAACTCAATATTTAAAATGGCTGTAGCACATAAATTTGAACCATCCCGAAGATGGTATGCATATGACGGTGAACATGAAACCTTCAATGCAGTATGTTCACACCATTCCATGGCCAGTAGCGTATTGTCCCAGTTGCTAACAAAAGGCGTTGCCCTAAACGAGAAAACAATGGGCGAAATAAACTAAATGGAATTTAGCTGGGAGCAGAGGTTATGAAGCCTGCGTATCACAGGCAAATTAAAAAGCAGGCAACATAGCCTAAGGGAGATTAAATCATCGGTCGATACATGAAGTATGTATTATGCTTATGTTTAAATATATGTGTATATTATATATTTCAGACGTGCAAATAATCTTTTTTCCATTGACCCTTTCAAGGCGGTAGCCCTATTGTCACCCCTTTTGTTTTGATGTCTTATCTTGCCTTTAAATCATCTTTAACTTTGTTCTTTGTTTCTGTTTGTATTTGTTGTTCACTGTCATTCTTGAACGTTACTTTTCCTGTTGGATTTATATAGCTACTTTTATACTTACCAGTAGTATAGAAATAGTAAGACAGTAGGACACGCCATTGCTAGCTGGAGTCTGTCCCAATCTCGGAGGAAGTAGGCCAGAAAACACAGAAGATAAAGGCCAATACACCAAACGATCTCTATCACTATCCCGACAAAAACTCTTTTGGATGGACCTACAAACTCCATACCTGTTGCATTTAAATTAATTTCGTGATCATGTAAGTTGTTTATCTCCTTGAGATTGCTGAAATATTACGAGGAATTAAGTGTGCATTCTATAAATTATAAAGGCACATTTTCGACTATGAGCATTTCTGTATCCTTCAATATATACAGCAAAATACACATGATAGGTAAAATTAATCAATTGACAAGAAAAGTGACTATAAACTTGCTTAAATTGTATTAATATGTTCTAATCGCAAACATTATAATACATCTAATTAGGAACGGAGTATATATAACAGAAACACTGAACTTGTCATTAAATAAATTAAAACAATTCAGTAGTGCAATTTACCTATAACAAACATTGAAATGAACATTCCCACGGTAGACATGCCTACGATAAATCTGAATGTCACAAAGAGTGCATAGTTTGGAGCAAAGGCCGATCCAAACGCGCCCACGACGTGTAGAAATGCGGCCAACATCATGGCGGTTTTACGACCAAATCTAAAACAACGTAGTTTTGAGATTATAAACCTATCAGTGGACGGAACTAGACAATTGTAATTATTTGAAACAAGCACACGTGGTTAAACTGTTGAACAAGAATACTGTAAATGAATACAAACACGTGTGAAAAGATAGATGGTGAATGAATTAAGCACCTGAAAGGAAGCTTTGACACACACACACACACACACACACACACACACACACACACACACACACCACTAAAATAGCAACATCATTTACATAAAGCTTTATGGCTACCATTAGTTCATCAGAAATTGTAATACCCATACTTAACATATTCCTTTCTTTGGCTAGATCATTAACATATATGGAGAAAATGTTGAAGAGAGTACATAACCTTGCTTAATACCTTGCTTTACGTTAAACTAATCTGTTTTATAATCATTAACTCTCTCTTACAGAACAAGATAAATCCACATACATCGATTGCAAAACATCCAAATTATTACCATGTATACCTAATGTAGTACATGATTACCGTAGTCAGTCTCTTTGTATAGTATCAAATGCTCTGTTCGAGTCGACGAAACATAAGATATCACTGTTGGCCAATTGTCTGATATTTATAATTGTATGAAGCGTGCTAATTATGGTCCACACACCTCCTGTTTTCTAGGACTCAGTTTGTATATCGCATAATAAATTGTTTCTTCATGCAACTATGATCGAAAGCATTACACGATGTTAAACCGAAGGTCCAGCCAGTTAGCATTTCATTTGCGTACTGTTTCACCGGAAATAAGACCTACCCTTACAGCCTTTCCCAGATTTGCCTCATAAATAGAAAGTCTGTCCTCCTCTATAGTTAGTGAAAGGTTTTAATGTGTACACTCAGTTTTAGGCGAAATAGGATCATCTGGATGCTTATTGCATTTAGCTTTTACTATTTCTTAACAATGTGTTTCATCAACATTTAAATCCACAGGTGTCATTAAACACACTCTTTGTTTATCGCTTTCTATTTTTTTACATTTTACTTCCCAGGTAATTTTCTTTTCTGTCATTTGCAATCCCTAATTTCCCATTTTATTCCAACTGTACTTTGTGATTTCAGCGCTCTTAAACGCTCTACACTGATCTATTTGAAATGTCCATTTATATTTTCTATTGCATTTGTGAAATGTTTATCGTGGTGTACACCAAGATGCTTTATTTGCGATAATTTGTTTTCACAAAAACCACGTGTTTTTCATATCTAAATACCTTATCCAAACGATCTTGATCCAAACGATCTTGACGTAATATATGTAGTCGTAAAATATGACGTAATATATGCATGTTCTTAATTTAAAACCTAGTGGACGCCATAATATATACTTACATGTCGGCTAACACACCAAATGCCAAAGATCCAAACAGCTTCCCGGCCATCAAAATCATGTTGGCATTAGCGCGAACAAATGTTTGCCCACATATTAGGTTCGTCTAAAAGTAAAAGAAATGCTATAATATATTACAGGTATCAGTAGTGTATTCTCACGTAGTCAGTAGTAAAGTTTACATAGCCATATACTGTATATATGTGCTTAGTAATAGTTCATCAAAACCATTTTCGAATTAGGCTCTGTACCATATTTACCAGAAAAGTATATTAATTTTGTTCTTTTTATCATAAACTAGATTCTTTATATTCTAGCTTGCCCGTACGCGTGCAAGCCTTGCGCGTGCAAGCTTTGTGTTTTTGTACAATTAACGGTGTGTTCTCTTGTTGCTCTTGCTTCTGCCAAGCCGATGAGCACTTGCTTTTTGGCTTTCTTTGCTTTTTTATACTAATGTAAGAGAAAAGTTCAGGTGCGGTGACTTTACTGAACACAATTTTTTTTTTTAACTTTATCAAAAGAGGTTATGACCATATCATTTTTCAACGTACTTCATGTATAGTGGTTGACCCATTTACAGTTCGCCACTATGCTTTCCCCTTTGATTGTGCGATGACCGGACAGATCGTGGACACTATGATGACGTCTACCTAAATCCTTATAGGACGGTAGCGTTTGATATTTGTCTGTGGTCTTGTATTGTCGTACCCTTAACGGTTTGTTCTCTTGTTGCTCTGTCTTGTGCCAATTCATTAAGTACTTACTTTGTGGCTTTCTAGGCTTTTGTTTTTTATATTATATATATATGATAATTTATGTGTTTTCCTTATATTGCCTATTAACGCTGCCTTGTTTGTTAGAGATTATAACCTGGCGGGGATATCTTTATTTACACTGACCCGTTTATTTGATGACAAGAGGATAAGTGTGAGGTTTGGTGCACCCTAGAACCTGATTTAAACCCATAGCGGCCTTTTTTGCCACTGACCGTTCCAAGGTGGTAGCCCTATTGACAACCCTTGTTTGTTTGTGATATCTTATCTTGACTTTTATTCATCTTTATACATAGCTGTTGTTCTTTGTTTCTTTGTGTGTTTGTGGTTGACTGTCGTCCTTGAATGCTACTTTTCCGGTTCGATTTTTATATCTACTTTTATACTATGAAGTTCATGTCTAGATGAGATGCTGAATTGTCAGATTAGCTATATCTATATCACTGTACCGGCTAGGGGTGAACATGTATCCCAAGTGATGACTACGGGAAAAGTCATATTGAAATAAAATGAAACTTATAAATTAAGAAATATATGTCTTAAACCTTAGTATTTCCGATGGCCAAGTTTGAATAAGTTTGCTTCTCTTATGACATAACAGGCAACACGTACATTCTTAAATATAGTGGAATATATATTCTATAATATCAAGCTAAGGAACAGTACCCCAAAGAAAAAGTACTGATATTAAACTTTTATGTTTCATTACGTGTTTTTTAAATATTATTTTTCTCAGTAAATCTCGTGACATAAAAACAATGTATTTATATTTAATTCATATGCTTTACTGTTCATTTTCTCACTAATGGCATATTTTGAAGTAATTATGTAGGCTATAAGCGTGTGTTATACTCAGCGGCTTTTTTGCCACTGACAGTTCCAAGGCGGTAGCCCTATTGTCAACCCTTTTTGTGTTTGTGACTTCGTATGCCTTTATTCTTTATTAACATTTCCATTCATGTTTGTCTTGTTTTTGGGTTTACTGTGTTCTGTGAAATTTCCTATTCCTACTTATTTCCATCTTATTTTTGTATGTTTAATTGCTGGATTAAGTTATTTGTAGTATCTGTATTTTTTAAGGTTATAACATTACATCCAACTGGCCTCCAATTTAATTGTATCTAATAATAAACTGCAATAAATTATGCATTATTAGAATATAGCATTGGACCATCAACTTTCTTAGTTTTGACGGACTGATCGAAATAAAACCCCGTAACTGAATGCATATCACACACTATGATTGCCCAACATATAAGACGAGCATTAACACGTTCAATAACACTGCATACGCAGTTTTAAATACAAGTTTGACGTTTATTTCGTTCAAGATACCAGTCCTGTATAAGATATAAGGACGAACATGTTAACTCAAATGATTTTATTACAATATGTGTTTTTAATTCGCCAAGTTTAAACATAATTGCACGACATGATCGAATACTATTAGATAAGAAAGAGTAAAGCTAAACTACTGGCTTATGGAAATTCTCTCTTTGATTTATAATGACATTAATGCATGAACTTAGAACAAAACTATTAAATTAAATAGTTCATATAAAACACTGTATCACGTTATAAATTTAAAACATATTTACAGCTATCACTACATTTGTATCACTACATTGTATAAGTTTGTTTTAATTCGTACATAATTAAAAACAAGACATATGCAACGTTGCTTTACATTAATGTGCTAATTTTATCCTGATATGTTGGTGGAATGAACAAAGAAATATAAATCAAACTGTTTACCCGCCGCAAGTATGTCTAACGAACATATTCCTACTTTGCCCCAATTCATACTTTGCGCACGGACGATTCCGTAATTGAACCAACACATTTTTAGAACTGTGATAATGTGGCGCATTTTAAGAATTCTTACTTTGCGCAGAGCAATGCCAGAAGTGTCCATATTAACATTTTGCGAATAACATAGGCATATAGAAATAAAGAGATTTATACTTGACATTACATATGTAATAAATGTGGACTGGAACTCGGATTTGTCATACACCCACTCATCGCAGCTTGTTGTCGAAGTATTAACAGGCACACTATAGCCGTCGTATATTGTGGAGTTTCCGGGCATATATACATCACAGGTCGAATACTTATATCCATCATCGTCTAGAACCAATGGAATCGATTGGTTTATCGTGATTTCGTGTGAATTGTCTTGCACGCTGTATGTGTCATTTCCGAGGCCAGGCACTTTGCATCTTTGAACACAACAATAAATGAGGAAAGCATATAATGTGCGCATGCGCGTATAACAGAAATATATTTAACTCGCTTTTGTTTTTAAACTTTACACTACTCGTAAGTCATGTCGTTTATTTAGGCGAAACCTTCATTGCCAGAACTCAGTAACAGGTTAAACACGGTCGTTTTATATACAACTAGAACTGTTTCAATGGGACATAGATGCCCCCACTGGAAACAATCAGCGAAAAACGTAAAAATTGACGAATAAAGGGCCGTAACTCAGGCAGTACGAGGTCGATTTTTATGCAGAATCGAAATGCACATCTTGACTTCTTAGGTAGGTCCTCTTAAATTTAGAAACAATAGTTTGAAAACTGAGGGAGGAGATAGACAAACAATATAATTTACCGTAATATTTAGAAACACAATACAGGGTGGATTTTGACGCAGACTCGATATGCACATCTTGACATTCTGTAAAGTTTCGAAACAACTGGTTAACAATTGTGGGAGGAGATAGATTGTTTGACGGACATGATGCCCCATCACCATTTGGTGGTGGGGGCATAAAAAAATCCTGAAAATGGTCCCATAAGCAGACATAGGTATTTTTCAGCACTTACTGAAATAGTTAAGATTACAAACAATACGCTACACATAATTCAATTATTTCCTTCCTTCTTTACATCAATCATTGATACCATCATCGTTAAGTCTTTGGAATGATCTACCTATCACATACATGTTGAAGACTTATAACTAGCAACCTCTTTTTATAGCTCTATTCTTTATTTATCACTTAACATGGCTTCAGGGAGTGTAATAAAGCCGAGACTTATTTATCGTGTATTATAGATGAAAATGAGGACTGAATCACTGTGTTTGTGTGCAGTAAAACATTTGGTTGCGTGGCATATCATACTTTATTGACTTTATTAAACTCGTTGGATAAACAGATAGGATACACGGCAGTCTCGTATCCTATCATTTTATCCAAATTGTTTAAACATAGTCAATCGTGTAAGATCCTCTATATAACAGCTCGTTCAAATGCCCCACTGTTCGACGATGGGTCAGTGTCTTGTTTAATCAAGTCATGCTCGTTTAAGAATTCATCTAGCGGTGTAGATCGTGACTTTGAGCCTGTCACTTAGGTGTGATAGTAGAAAATTAGGACATCGAATACTATTTTGTGTCCGATTTCTTGAGAAAATGCATATTCATTTAAAGTGTTGGTGAGTGTTGTGTTGTTATACATAATTGCTGAATCTCACTTTGGTTTCATTTGACTCCTTACGTTTTCCCCAATTGTCTCTTCATTATTTTTGTCGTAAATCTGTTTATTATATATGTAATGTCAAATCGTTGCGTTTTGGATTCATACTGTAATGGCATGACCGCGACTAATGCTTGCTAATGTGCCATGACATGTAGAATGTTGCACTAGCAATACAATATGTCTCAAGACCATAACATGTAGAATGTTGCACCAGCAATACAATATGTCTCAAGACCATCACATGTAGAATGTTGCACCAGCAATACAATATGTCTCATGACCATCACATGTAGAATGTTGCACCAGCAATACAATATGTCTCAAGACCATCACATGTAGAATGTTGCACAATGTTGCACCAGCAATACAATATGTCTCAAGACCTAAAGTTAACGGTACTTTGACACTACAGTTATTCGTTAAAAACATGAAGTAGCCACAGCATAACGTAATTCACGATTATTGCAATACTGTTACGGAGTGAAAATAGAGGTCCCAACAGAAAATATTAAACGATTTCGGGATGAGTATTTTATTCATTAACTATGTAAATTTTAAACAGGAATACACATAAAGCAGTTCAAATAATTATATATTTCTTTCAACAGATGAGCATATCAAGATTTGAGGACTGCCCTTAACTTAATACAGATAAATAATGTGTAGGGACATGATTTCAAATGTATTTTATCAGATTGTATTAATAAATTTAATCAATAAACCCAGGTAGCTAACCTCTACATGTTATTAAATGCATTGACTAAATATCGGACCGTGAAGATCGACAAAATAAACAACTTCATGTATAACATGTAATCTGTGACAGATACAACAAACTATTCTTTAAATCCATGATAGAGTGTCTTTATTTTGAAAAATGGTTAGTTTTGGACTAGTGGTTACACTTTATTATATGTATTCGAAAATGTTCGAATAACAATGCAGCGCATACCGAATACAATTGAGGGTACCGACCCCCTTTTCGTACGCCGGATTCCGACCCATATTAGCCAGTATTCCGTACGCCGGGTTGTGGTACGCCGTACGCCGACATCGCAGTTTTTTATACGCGTACGCCGTATTTTTCTCAAAAAATATTTTTTTCCATCCAAAAAATTAAAAAAATGCTAATTTATGTCTCAGATTGCTGAAATGCCATTTCAGAGCACCTAGTTTTCAAAATTTTCCTAGAGAGCTCGGGCCCTCGCATGGTTCAAATAGTATTCCAGATAGGGGGTGGGGGGGGGGGGTATACGCGTAAGCGGTATTTTTCTCAAAATGCAATATTTGTATAATCACGCTCGCAGTAATTTGCCGTTATTTACCAATATTTAATTACGGGAGTGAAATTTTATAGAGCCCAGTTTAGGTTTTTAAACCAGATATTTCCCATTAAGTGCTGCAGATTCAACATCACGTTTCCTACTAAAGTATATGGTTAATGCTAACGGTAATGCTGTATGTGTCAATTAATGTGTTTATGAAAACTATTAGGATATAATTATATTATAAATATATGCAGAAGTATATACATGTGCGCATAATTTCGTATTGGTGTATGCGTGTGAATACGTCTGCTCCAAGTTTATATTCGATAAATAATATACATAAGGCAAATGTTTTCTGTTAATGCGAACGTATGACACTAATTAAAATAATTTAATTTTTATATCAGTTGGCAAAATTGATAACAGTGCTTACATTTTGAGTCGATGGCATTAAATGAGGAGTGCTTGAGGTATGAAACCACCAATTATTTTTTAATGTCACCTATTAATGATTTGCTGCAAATTCAACTCAATTATTGATAATGCAGTAGGGTCATTTTCATATAGAAAAATAAACTTATGAAGACCGTCTTCTTGCGATGACATTATTAGGAGTGTTTGATCGGCACCATGATAGTTATTAAAGTGTTAAGATACCATTGCTTATCGGCCAACTAATGTTGCATATTAGGTCAAACGTAAGCCAAGTGCACTTGACTATAAAACTAAGTCATGCGAATATCAATATCGCAAGCTCAAATGGATCATTGGTTTATTATAAGGATACTAACTATAACATATACATATTGTACTTATGCTACCTTAGGTCTCCAGGATACTAACTATAACATATACATTACTGTACCTATGCTACCTTAGGTCTCCAGGATACTAACTATAACATATACATATTGTACTTATGCTACCTTAAGTCTCCAGGATACTAACTATAACATATACATATTGTACCTATGCTACCTTAGGTCTCCAGGATACTAACTATAACATATACATATTGTACCTATGCTACCTTAAGTCTCCAGGATACTAACTATAACATATTACATATTGTACTTATGCTACCTTAGGTCTCCAGGATACTAACTATAACATATACATATTGTACTTATGCTACCTTAGGTCTCCAGGATACTAACTATAACATATACATATTGTACCTATGCTACCTTAGGTCTCCAGGATACTAACTATAACATATACATATTGTACCTATGCTACCTTAGGTCTCCAGGATACTAACTATAACATATACATATTGTACCTATGCTACCTTAGGTCTCCAGGATACTAACTATAACATATACATATTGTACTTATGCTACCTTAGGTCTCCAGGATACTAACTATAACATATACATATTGTACTTATGCTACCTTAGGTCTCCAGGATACTAACTATAACATATACATATTGTACCTATGCTACCTTAGGTCTCCAGGATACTAACTATAACATATACATATTGTACCTATGCTACCTTAGGTCTCCAGGATACTAACTATAACATATACATATTGTACTTATGCTACCTTAGGTCTCCAGGATACTAACTATAACATATACATATTGTACCTATGCTACCTTAGGTCTCCAGGATACTAACTATAACATATACATATTGTACCTATGCTACCTTAGGTCTCCAGGATACTAACTATAACATATACATATTGTACCTATGCTACCTTAGGTCTCCAGGATACTAACTATAACATATACATATTGTACCTATGCTACCTTAGGTCTCCAGGATACTAACTATAACATATACATATTGTACTTATGCTACCTTAGGTCTCCAGGATACTAACTATAACATATACATAGTGTACCTATGCTACCTTAGGTCTCCAGTATACTAACTATAACATATACATATTGTACTTATGCTACCTTAGGTCTCCAGGATACTAACTATAACATATACATATTGTATTTATGCTACCTTAGGTATCCATTATACGTACCAACATGAATGTAAATGGATAACTTTTGGTAATAACGGTCGTCACTCTTTGCTCTCAAGTGACAATTTATCTACTGTTTTACCCTCAAGAACGAAACATAAGGTGATATCTGACCTATGGACACCAGCTTCTACTAAACTTTCATCAACATATTGGCAAGTGGATTAGTATTTAGGAAACTTAAAGTTACCTAATTTGTTATGGTTTTTTTTTGTTTTTGTTTTTTTATCACGAATTTCATTATATATACTCTGCTGCAAAAGAAACTGGACACTTTGAACATTTTACTTTACACCCTATCCTCTTTATCAAGCGACAGTCCCTTAATGATTCGACCTATTGAAAAAAAATGATAAAAACGTTGATACCAAACATGGCATATTCATTTTGGAATTTGTCAATTTAATTCTTAAAAAAAATTATACAATTAAATCTAAACAAAACTCAGTGTCCACTTTCTTTTGCAACTGAGTATTATAATGACCATGATTTGTAATAAGAATCTGAAATACCGTTTCCATATCGTGAGAAGTGGTAACGGTACATGTATAAGCGTCCTGCGTATATAACCTCAGCACAAATGATCTAATTGCGAAGATATTTGAGATTTATGCAATAATACGTACGACCATCCCCAGTCGGATATCCAATTACGCGCTTCTGCGTTTATACCACAACACAAATATTATTCGCTCGGTTTCCGCCGAGGCGGTCCCGTCAATGCCATGTGTGCTTCTCTGAATTGTATTAGTGGCATATTCAATTCAAACAGGCTCTGTTCATTACAACCGCCAGTTCGGATTGCACATTCAAACAATTCTAAGGATATTCTCAATTTCAATTTCAATTTCTTTATTGCGATTTTGGCCTCCGACCCATAACACAATGCATTTTATGTACAAACAAACAAATATGTAACTGGTGCACCCAACATATATACATGGAGTTAATATACAAAACCACCAATATTTTAGGCAATCAACGCGAAAAAAAAACTATATATTCACAAAGTCTCTAAAAAAACATGTTCTTTTGTGAAAAGCATGAAATAAACACATGGCTAAATATTTTATAATTAATGGATTTTCATTTGAAAACAATGATTTAAATGTGTACAGTGAATAATTATGTGTAAATTGTATTGGTAAGTATTTCCGTCTTAAGATACAGTTTGCATTCAAATATAAAGTGATACTCATTTTCTACTATGTTTCGGCAATGTTTGCATACCCTTTTTTTCCTAGGAATACCTCTGTATCTCCCTTTTTCTATTTCGAGGTCATAGGATAGGCCTGATTATGTATTTGCTCCATCACAGATACAAATTGCATACATTATATAGGGTCGATCGCAGCGTGTCAAATCAGCTATTGCCAAGGACGGGAATCGCATAACAACAAATTCCTTTCTCCCACAGAAGGAAAGTGCTGCATGGACACGTTTTTGTCTGAATGGGTAGGTACACCTTACCAAAGAGCAATACTATGTGTATAATATTCTCAGAGCGGCCCTACAGAAATGTACCATCATACCTCATAGCATATACGGTCAAAAGTACATTCCACGGTATTTGTACCGTCACGCTAATGTTATGAAATTTAGGGAGCTTCTAACTCATTCGTCAACCAAAATACAAATCAATCTATGTGTCTTTGTCCGAATTCTATTACAAACTGTTAAACAATAAGTATATAAATATATATATGTACATGCTTCACATTTGAAGCTGCAATGTTATTCCACGCAACTGTTATCCCCCTAACTTTTCCCACCATATCAAGTGGGGTTTGTGTGATCCTATTTAATTCAAAATTAGTAATTGTATAATTTGTTGTATGCATAATAATTCTCTCATGTTGTAACTCATGTTGCCTATGATTGTACATAAAAAAGGGTGTTCTGTTCTGTTCAAAAAAATAATAAAGTGTTCATTCGGAAATACAGAATACCTACGTTTAATGTGTTCCTTTCGAAGAAAAGAAACGTAATTACATATGTTTAAGCTCCCTTTTTTTACAATTAACAAATACCAAGTACAGAACTGCAGAAAATTGTTTTCAAATCAAAAGGTCTTGCTTGACACGGTTCATCAGACGGACGCGATAATACGGCTTTTTGAGATTTATTAATGACCGCAGAAATATCCTTCTTGACAGTATTACGTTAGCGCAAAAATTTAAAGTTCCAATTATTGATTGAAGATCCCTAAGTGTGACCTTATCTGTCGACATATGCCGATCAATTAATTGTTCGCCGCGAGGGAGCCTTACTTCCATTAGCACCAAATCCAGACCGTAACCCACGCAAGTTGTGACGTTACATGATATAACAGGATTTTACCTCTGCCATTTGCAGCCCAATATCGGCGCAGAATTCTAGAAATTATTCAGATAAATCTGACCCGTTGACCGTGTCTCTGAAATTAATAAATAATCAACCAAAATTTGAATAACTTTCGGAATATTTAACTTTTCTTTTTGCGACCAAACGCTTCAAATATCTGGGGCAAGATGACGCGCACCCCATTTGCATACAGCGGTTTAGTGCTCCCATCTCGTACATATATAGGCGTCAATTGTCTTATTAGAGAGCATTGTTCGTTCCGCTCATACATACAGGCATAGAGGCGTCAAGTGTCTTCTTATGATAGTGTTGCTTTAGTGCCCTCTCCTACATAGAGGCGTCAAGTGCCTTATTACAGAGCAGTGTTTACTTTCCACTCATACATAGAGGCATAGATGCATCTAGTGCCTTACGACAGTGCGGCGTTGAGTGCCCTCTCATAAATAGAAGAGTTAAGTGCCTTATTACAGAGCGGTATTTTAATCCCCTCTCATAAATAGAGGTGTTAAGTGCCTTATTACATAGCATTGTTTTAGTGCCCTCTAATACATAGAGGCGTTAAGTGCCTAGTACAGTGCGGCGTTGAGTGCCCCAGCTCACACATAGAGGAGTCAAGCCATACATAGAAGGGTTAAATGCGTCTAGTGCCTTACTACAGTCCGGCATTGAGTGCCCTCTCATACATGAATGCGTTGAGTGCCTTATCACAGAGCATTATTTTAGTGCTCTGGCATATATAGAGGCGTCAAGTGCCTTATTAGCGGTATTTTAATCCCCTCATTACATAACATTGTTTTAGTGCCCTCTAATACATAGAGGCGTTAAGTGCCTTATTACAGTGCGGCATTGGGTGCATCAGCTCACACACAGAGGCGTCAAGTCATGCATAGAGGAGATACGTGCCTTATTACAAATCGGTATTTTAATCCCCTCTCATACATAGAGGCGTCAAGTGCCTTATTACAGAGCGGTATTTTAGTGCCCTCTCATACATAGAGTCGTTAAGCGCCTTATTGCAGAACGGTATTTTAGTCCACTATCGTACATAGAGGCGTCAAGTGCCTTATTACAGAGCGGCGTTCAGTCCGCTCGCATAAATAGAGGCACCACGAGAAGAGTATAAAATCAAATAAATTCGTTTACGTATGGCTAATTGTTGACAATAGTGCACCAGTATATTTAGATTGATATAAATAAACAATTCTGGTTCAGTAAGACTAAGTAATGAAAATTACAATGTTATTTAATTATATGCAAGCATGTTTAAATCTAAAATGATACTGGATAATCGAATCGAGGAATCGATTTCAATGATCGATAACGTCTTCAAGATTGCCGTGTGTCCGTTTAAGTGCATTATTACTGAGACCGTATAGCGCTCAATTAGTCTTACACTTTTTGGTTCATATATGCACTAAGGGCCTTCTTCGGCACGTGCACGACGCAACGGCACGTAATAATAATCGCAAACATGGTGTCCCTCGCTGTATTCACTATTTCAGAGAATACCCCCAAAGAAGAACACAAGGACATCACGACGGTGAACAAAGAAAGCAAAATCAGGGGAAGTATCAATTTTACCTGCTAATTTAAGAAGGGAAATAACAGAGAATGTCACCCAAAGAGTCACGGCCTCACCGTCCGAAATAGTAGAAAGACTCTGGCCTCTAAGGCAAAAACAACTGAAAATGTCATCATATATGACAATGTTAACTCATTAGTCGCAAAATAACAGACGAGTCTAATTCTCACAATTAAATATCAATTTCATTCATAATTGTAACATTTTAAGACCTCAAAGGTCTCTGCAATTTTCCAAAGTTTAAGATAGTTCATACAGTCTGTGATCTTATCAACAGGTGTCAGTTAATAGTCATTTATATTTGTCCGTGAGTGGCAGCAGACAGCTCCATGTTCAAAGAAAGTCCGTGTGAATTGTTAACCACCGCCTAATTCATCTAATGGTGCAATTAATGGTAATTCCAGTTTAAATACCATTACACTATCTTTGATTGAGAATAACAGTACAGGCCACACTGATAATCTAGTAATTTACGGCATACACTGAAACATGGCTTGGCCTCATTAGCCTGTCCTGGCCTGGCATGGCCTGGCCTAAGATAAATTGGTCCCTTTGGGCTAGTTTAGGTCAGGCCACGGAGTAATGGGTTCAAAACTGGGGTTAATGTTTGAGTATCCAAGGTCATTTATGTTATTACTACAAGGTCAGTGGCTCACATTAAGGTTAGCACCTCTCTCATGGGACAATGCAGCTGTACAGAGTACGTTAGGAATTGTACACATTGTGAGGGTCATTCAGAAATAAAAATTTGATAGTTATCATGTTGAAGCAACACATTTTTATCTTCGTATGATAAAATGCAACAAGTTTATGATGTAATGGAAACATGTTTTTATTAATGTGAAATAGAAAATTGACATGGAATAATGGAAACAAATATAATTTTTAGGCAAGAAACTTCAAGCGCTTAATACAACAATCACATGATTATAGCATTTAAAACATATCCTTTTTTGTTGTTGGCATAGTTACATTGCGTTTTATATTTGGAACTTTGAACAAGTTCGCATGAACCAAATGCATATGAAGTTGCAATCCTCTGGAACAAGCAACCACACAATACAATTACAAGAGTTGCGCGCAACATGATGTCTCGCCTAAAGAAGCATGTCCATCATACATGTTTCAAGCGACCTTCATCTTGACAAAATCGAGGGTTTATAGTAATTGTTAACAAAGTCAAGCAAGACTGTCAGTATATCGTATGGTAGCATTCATAGTTTTCAATAAATGAAGCTAAATGCAAACATTTAAAACTGAATGTGACAACATCATTACCGTAATTGATTAGTCAAAGTCTATAATGAACATTATGCAAAGTGCATGCCGGTACTCTATGGACTTGAAGATTGTTTTAAATTATAATGTTTGTTACAGTGTATTATAGGAAACTGTTAATGATCCATCTATATTTATGAACTACTTTACCCTCAAATTGATAATTTTATACTTTATTATGTTTTAAATTAGGCCCCAAAGCCTGATGTACTCGAGTTCCCTTTAATACCTGATAGCTATCTGCTGAAACTACACATTGGACTTGATGTAAAATTGAAGTAATTTGCAAACTTGTATTGTTTCAGGAACTGACATGTTAATTAATCTGCATGATCATGTTTTATCAAGAAATGTCAACTCCTATTAAAATTAATGTAATTATGTTGCTGGTTTTAGAACATGGCAGTATGTTACAATGGTAATGGCAAATCGTATACATTCATTCATTTCATTATCTTAAAGGGACATATGACAATCTTGAAGTGTTTATGAAGCATTGCAATTATTGTTTCGATTTATATATCCAGTATCATATTCTTAAACCTAGTTACTTGCATATAAATAAATTAAGTTTTCAATGTTTCTCACTGATTTTACCATAAGTTGAACATACATTATTGGTGCATTATTATCAACAGTTTATTATGTAAAATAATTTACTTCATATTTAATTTAGTGTAATTAATATTAATGATTGAACAAATACAAGTTATGCAGAAAAACTAGTAAGACGTTGTGATTTTAAAACGTTCAGATTGTCATGTGTACCTTTAAGAGAATTTATAATATAGATAAACTTTTACTGGAGTATCAAATTACCCAGCTGCAGACAATAAATTAAGCCGCAGTGATTGGTGGCTGTATACTGTAATTGCTTCAATTATCACTTATCAGGGAAAACGTCAATACATATAATTAATGTAATACTGTTCTATACTGCTATGAAAGACGCATTTTTACTCAATTGTTATTAATTCTTAAACTTCCATAAATAGTAGCAATAACTGTTGCTTTTATCGAAGTTCATTATCTGGCAGTCTGTTAGAATGGCAATTATATTTAACAGTCTAATCACCATGGAAAATGCTATCAAGACAGTTTTTAAGGGAATTTGTAATTATATATTTTTTGAATTTAATAAATGAGTCAATAAGAGAAAGATTTGCAATTTGTTTAAACATATTTTTATCCAGAATATTTACAACCATATATATGTTACACTGATTGGCATTAAAGTAAAAAGTTAACCTTCCAAAGCTAGACACTTTTGATAAACTTTTGCTGGAGTATTAAATTACCCAGCTTGTTTCAGTAGCTTGTTGCAGTAGCTACATAAAAAAGATAATGCAATTAAGTTCCTGTCAAACCTTATAAAACTCACATGAAAATGTTCATATGCAATGTGTGTGCATTTAAAATAAAAGAAAGCTATACAGATTATGGCTGGACAAGAACAATGAGTTTATGGCTGGACAAGAACAATGTCCAGTGAGTTTATATATGAGATTTTGAACACTACATTGCTGCAGTGCTGCGAAAACAATGTGAAATTTTGAGAATATACATTTATTAAAGTGACCCTGACCTTGACCAAGGGTCAGTTGGAGGGCTGGAAGTCGCTGAAATAAGAAGAACAATGACCAGTGAGGTTATATATGAACCTTGACCAAGGGTCAGTTGGAGGGCTGGAAGTCGCTGAAATAAGAAGAACAATGACCAGTGAGGTTATATATGAAATTTGAACACTCTACTCCAAAGAACAACAGTTATAATAATTTAACGCACTTTAACACATTTTTGTTAGAGACGGTAGATGCATTTAAGAGGAAACTGACCTTGACACAGGATCAGTTGGAGACTGATAGTTACTGGAATAAGAAGAACAATAACCAGTGAAGTTATACATGAAATTTGAACACTCTACTCCAAAGGACAACAAAGTTATAAGAACTTTAACCACAATTTTAACGCAAATTTTAACCAAAATTTTGACCAAAATTTTAACCAAAATTTCACGCTGACATATTGTATTATAACTTTTTTGTCCTTGGGAGTAGAATGTTCAAATTTCATATATAACCTCCTGGTCATTGTCCGTCCTAATGCCAATAACTTCCAACCATCCAACTGACCGTGGGTCGGAGTCAAGGTCACTAAAATACATGTACCGTCAATATTTGTGTTAAAATTTGAAAATTTGAATGTCAGGGCTGGAAGTCGCTGAAATAAAAAGAACAATGACCAGTGAGGTTATATATGAAATTTGAACACTCTACTCCAAAGAACAACAAAGTTATAATAATTTAACGCCCTTTAACACATTTTTTTGGAGACGGTAGATGCATTTAAGAGGAAACTGACCTTGACACAGGGTCAGTTGGAGACTGATAGTTACTGGAATAAGAAGAACAATAACCAGTGAAGTTATATATGAAATTTGAACACTCCACTCCAAAGGACAACAAAGTAATAAGAACTTTAACCAGAATTTTAACCCAGATGTTAACCCAAATTTTGACCAAAATTTTAACCAAAACTTTCACGCTGACATATTGTATTATAACTTTTTTCTCCTTGGGAGTAGAATGTTCAAATTTTATATATAGCCTCCTGGTCATTGCCCGTCTTAATGCCAATAACTTCCAGCCCTGCAACTGACCGTGGGTCGGAGTCAATGTCACTAAAATACATGTGCCGTCAATACTTGTGTTAAAATTTGAACATTCTACTCCCAAGGACAAAAAAGTTATAATACAATATGTTGACGCCGTCGAGCCCGCCAACATTAGCGGCACCTATGTCTCGCATTTTTTCAAAAGGCGAGACAATAACACACTAGCTTACAGACATATCTGGTGTTAATAATTTGGCTCCTTTAAATCCTTAATCTCTTTAAAGAGACATCTCCCTAGCTTAAAGAGACATCTCTCTAGTTTAAAGAGACATGTTCTCTAGTTTAAAGAAACATCTCTCTAGCTTAAAAGGACATCTCTCTAGCTTAAAGAGACATCTCTCTAGCTTAAAGAGACATCTCGCAAGCTTTAACGGACATGAGAAATCACTCTAGTTTAAAGAGACATCTCTCTAGTTTAAAGAGACATCTTTCTAGCTTAAAGGGACATATCTGTAGCTAAAAGAGAAATCTCTCTAGTTTAATGAGACATCTCTCTAGTTTAAAGAGACATCTCTCTAGTTTAAAGAGACATCTTTCTAGCTTAAAGGGACATATCTGTAGCTAAAAGAGAAATCTCTCTAGTTTAATGAGACATCTCTCTAGTTTAAAGAGACATCTCTCTAGCTTAAAGGGACATGAGAAATCTCTCTAGTTTAAAGAGACATCTCTCTAGTTTAAAAAGACATCTCTCTAGTTTAAAGAGACATCTTTCTAGCTTAAAGGGACATATATGTAGCTTAAAGAGACATCTCTCTAGTTTAAAGAAAAATCACTCTAGTATAATAAAAAAAAGTTATAATACAATATGGTGACGCCGTCGAGCCCGCCAACATTAGCGGCACCTATGTCTCGCATTTTTTCAAAAGGCGAGACAATAACACACTAGCTTACAGAGATATCTGGTGTTAATAATTTGGCTCCTTTAAATCCTTAATCTCTTTAAAGAGACATCTCCCTAGCCTAAAGAGACATCTCTCTAGTTTAAAGAGACATGTTCTCTAGTTTAAAGAAACATCTCTCTAGCTTAAAAGGACATCTCTCTAGCTTAAAGAGACATCTCTCTAGCTAAAAGAGACATCTCTCAAGCTTTAACGGACATGGGAAATCACTCTAGTTTAAAGAGACATCTCTCCAGTTTAAAGAGACATCTTTCTAGCTTAAAGGGACATCTCTGTAGCTTAAAGAGACATCTTTCTAGTTAACAGAGACATCTCTCTAGCTTAAAGAGACATTTCTCTAACTTAAAGAGACAAATCTCTAGAGTTTAAAGAGACATCTCTTTAGCTTAAAGAGACGTCTCCATAGCAACTTAAAGAGACATCTCTCTAGTTTAAACAGAAATCACTCTAGTTTAAAGAGACATCTCTTTCCAGCTTAAAGGGACATCTATGTAGCTTATAGAGACATCTTTCTAGATTACAGAGACATCTCTCTAGCTTAAAGAGACATCTCTCTGAGACATCTTTCTAGGTTACAGAGACATCTCTCTAGCTTAAAGAGATATCTCTCTAGTTTAAAGCGAAATCACTCTAGTTTAAAGAGACATCTCTCTAGTTTAAACAGACATATCTCTATTTAAAGAGACATCTTTCTAGTTTAAAGGGACATATATGTAGCTTAAAGAGGCATCTCTCTAGTTTAAAGAGAAATCACTCTAGTTTAAAGAGACTTCTCTCTAGTTTAAAGAGACATCTCTTTAGTTTAAAGACATCTTTCTAGCTTAAAGGGACATATTTTAGCTTAAAGAGGCATTTTTCTAGTTTACAGAGACATCTATCTATCTTAAAGAGATGTTTGTCTAACTTAAAGAGACATATCTCTAGAGTTTAAAAAGACATCTCCCTAGCAGCTTAAAGAGACATCTCTCTAGTTTAAAGAGAAATCACTCTAGTTGAAAGAGACATCTCTCTAATTTAAAGAGACATTTCTCTAACTTAAAGAGACATATCTCTAGAGTTTAAAGAGACATCTCTCTAGCTTAAAGAGACATTAAAGGGACATGAGAAATCACTCTAGTTTAAAGAGACATCTCTCTAGTTTAAAGAGACATCTCTCTAGTTTAAAGAGACATCTTTCTAGCTTGAAGGGACATATAAGTAGCTTAAAGAGACATTTCTCTAGTTTAAAGAAAAATCACTCTAGTTTAAAAAGACATCTTTCTAACTTAAAGGGACATCTCTGTAGCTTAAAGAGACATCTTTCTAGTTTGCAGAGACATCTCTCTAGCTTAAAGAGACATTTGTCTAACTTAAACAGACATATCTCTAGAGTTTAAAGTGGTTTCTCTCTTGCTTAAAGAGACATCTCTCTAGCTTAAAGAGACATCTCTTTAGCTTAAAGAGACATCAACGTCCATCCGACCGCATGGCTGATTTTAACCAAACTTCACATGGCTAATCCTGAGGTCAAAGCTGTCAAATTTATACGAATTATGTCAATGCGACATCCAAGATGGCCACCATTACCATATATGGTCAAACAGCTTATTTTCAAAAACCACTGAACAAATGTTGACAGTTTTTCTTTATTAATGATCGCCAAGACTATATAAATTGTACAAATGAAGTTCCCAGGGTCAACAACTTATAGGGAATAACTTAAAACAGTTTTTTTGAACAACTTACCGGTAAAACAGTTTTTTTCTCTGAAACCACAAGGCATGTAGCATCAGCGTATGGTCTTCTATCAAATTTGTTCAAATGGTGACCCTGGAGTCAAACCTGTCCCTGTCCCAGAGGTCATATGTTTTGCATAGACTTATAATCAACAGTTGCTCCCAACAAGGGTAGAAACAAGTAAATGTTGCATTTTGTTGACATTTTGTTGACATGTTCCTTAAATAATATTATTTTACTGAAAATCATAAATTGGCTCAGAGCGTCAGACCCTGTTCTAAAATAGTTTTGAAATATGGTAGTATGTGTTTGAATCTTATAGACAAAACAACACTCTCTTTTTCTCTCATTACTATCAACATAAAATGATATAATTTTTCCCTCAACAGTTATTTAATTAAAGATTCCATAGTTTTAGAAAGAAAACAATATATACAAAATCACTCTGAAATAAAGTTTAAATGTACATGCTTTAGAATAATAAAGAACTCGGATTTAATAGTGGTTTGATGGATCCCAGCAATCATTCATTATTGTAACTTTTTTACAATTCTAGGGAGCTGACCCTGATCTGACCAGACAGACAGTATTTCCTACCTTACCAGTCCTTCGGATGAGACTTTAAAACCGAGGTCTGCTCGCTAAAATGCTTATTGCAATACAGCGAGGATAAATAAATGCTTATACGCACCCCCACAAGCACGTTGCATAAACCGACGGTAATTACCACTTTTAAACATGTCTTGGTCATGTGAAAATCGATTCAAATAAGACACAACCAATACCTGTTGATATCAGTTGCTATCATAATTATAAAGCATTTGAATGTGAACGCCGCATATATTAAAATACCACCTGCTCTTAGACTATACACCATTTAAGTTCCCAAGTGTAGTGTTGTTGTTTATTGAAAATGCACCTGTATTCATTAGTGGTCTCTTAATAAATACTTGACTAAAATTAATTTCATCTGCCCATCTATATGCATCAATCATTATATCCATGATATAATCCCATTACATATACAATAACAAGTATGTATTACTAACCCCTTAGGTAATATATGCAATCAAATACTATATAGAGTCTATTACTCTACACACCCTACCATCCAGCATCCACCCTACCAAAATGGAACCACTCACCCTTTCAACCATCCATCCACCTATCCATTAACACACTACTTATTCAATTTTATTTACCATCCATCCACCATCTCACCCTTCCAAAATCATTGTACCAACATATCCTTAACTTATTTATTGAATCATTATCATTGCATTAATATATTGTTGTATATCCTGCCATTCATTTATAAACCACTCAATCGTATTATCAGTTTCAAACATTAATTTATTTTATTATTCATATCATCCTTATATATTATTGTATTCCAATTTGAACAAATTTTCGTTCCTTCCTTCTACACGTTTCTCATGATTAAAAGCATTGACATATCATAAGCAATGCTAATTCAGTGCAATCAAATAACAGGATGAATTATAGTTATCTGAAGTTTAGACCTTTGTGAATGCCCCTCATTGTGAAGTTAGTGATTTCAATATATGTGAGTTAGTTTTGTTAGCGTGTAATATTTATGTCAGGATCGGGCCATGGGTTCATGTTTTTAGACGCGTTAAGGTATACTGTGCATTTCGCTAAACGTTAGAACATAATACGCTCAATTCTTTCGATATATGCCAAGGTCAGTCGCTATTTCGTTTCTATATGGCGATTTTATGAGTCAAATTGTCTGATGAGAGTGGCGAAACTCGCCATAGCTAATCAAAAATACATGTACCAATAAGATTATATAAACACGATTAATGTTTTTAATAGCAAAACAGTTATTTCCAATTAACGACAAATCGTGTAACAACTTCTATTACGTAATATTGCATAATAATATTTAGTAATCGATTTTTATTGTGCTTTATTCCATATCATTTTCGTTATGTAATTACGGAAATTAATATTTGCTATATCATATTACACTGTTTCATGCAATATTACATGACTTTTATTTTAACGATAAATAGCATTCACGCTCTGGTGAATAAACAGTATTGTGGCATATATCGACACAACACTGACTAGTCCTTGTCACTTACTTCCCAGAATAAACAATGCGCATAAATCACCTCCTTGGTTCTTCAGAACTTTATCATAAATTAAACGCCGGACTAAAAAGTGTACAGGACTATATAGTTTCCAGCCGACGATTGGCATCCTAATCGTAAATATGATGCCAGTCGGTGCTTATAGGGGCTCTTAATGTACACCGGTGCTGAACTGTTTGGTTATTTTGTTCCTTTTTAACATGTATCTCTCCTCGTCCTCATAACAACTTTACTTAAATTAACAGCCCATAGTGTTACTGTATTGGTTCTTAACGTTTTCATTGTTGAGCTCAGCTACCATTCTGAAAATTTGATTATTGTAACCTGTTTTATTTTCTTGCTTTTCGTGATTAAAACATTTATATTACTTAGCCATATCAAGATGTTAATTCTTTGAAAGCAGTTGAATTTATATAGGCTTTGATATGCTTCTTTTCAGATCCTTACTTTTTGTTATTTGTACATATTATCTATGTTAACATTACGAAATAAATTATTGTTTAAACCAACCTATGAATAGATACTTTACATAAGAGAAAGGATATCTAAAAGTAGTGTTAACTTCTTTTGTTTGTGTGTGGAAGAAAATGCCGACTGACAAACTTGGCATTTTAAGTCCTTGTTAGGTCACGGGACCTTAAAGGGAGTACATCAGGCTTTTCAAAGGGGTCTAGGGGTCCGACTTAAAATTGACAAATAATAATAGTTTTATTTTAAAGCGCCTAAACATAATGAATGATCCTAAAAATGACCCCTTAGTTACAAGGAAATTCATTCTGTACAGTAATACGTGCTATCCTAGGTTACGCACCAGGGTTATTTTCAGCATTTATGCCCGATTCCGTCATAGCTATATGGTGTATTCGAAGTTTAAACCTTAACAATATGGTTCGAACATCATATTTTGATGGATATAAGTGTTTTATCATGAATTGGAACATTTTTATAATTTAAAATATTTCTAGAAAAATCCTGATGTACTCCCTTTAAGATTTAACTTTATACGTTAAATGTTAAGCACAAAGTATTTATATTCGTTTGGTCTACAATGCCTAATACTTTAAGTATCGTAGCAACATTATTTGAATGTGTATTTAGGGGGTAGACTTGGAATTGGTTACACACATTTGAAAGGTGAGAGAAAAACTAAAAAAGGTAACAAAAAGATGACAAAAGACATCACATCTGGAATATCAGTGAGAAATTAGTGACAAAATATGAAATTTAAAATATTCCGTTACATCGTCTTTATAATTTATGCCTAACCAGTCATCTAATAAGAACAAACTTACCTGTGTGATGGAATGAACAGTACGAAGACGGGTGAAAGTGATTGCATACCGCCAAAAAAGGCTGGTATGCATACCAGAAAATACAGTATTTTCTGATATTTACCGAAATCCTTGAGTAAAACGATAATATCGTCAAACTTCATTCTGTGTCACTGTACTAATATAATAAAAAAATAAATTGTTTGATGTTCATCGCATCGCAAAAGCTTAACTGAGATAATAAAAACCGTTCATTCATATAATCAAGTATATGTATGCAAATTCACGGATTCACTATGAGTGTCATTTCATACAAGGACGTTCAAGGTTCTAGTGCATCATTGTTTATTCTGTTTAACACTACTTTGCTTTGACTTTTGCACACTATATCAGCCTAGCAAAAAAAGAAATAACAATAAAAAAAAAATTAAAAAAATTACTATAGATCTGTGGCCAGATTAACAATATGAGGCATGTTTTGACCTTCTCGTTACGCATGGTTGCATAAAAGCTGGTAACCGTTGTATTATGTTTTGATAATTGTTCATATAATGTATGTGTATATGTACCAGTTACTGCACTGTTGCCATGTTTTACTTTGTATTTGTATCCTCACGGGCTTTATAGCCTATTGGAAATTTGAAAATAAAAATACCTATTCAGTACCTAAATACCTATTTTTTCTAACGACATTTTAGAGAATTACACCATGTGGACTTGCCAAGAAGTTTCTGAAGCCCTTATTTCTATTAACTAACATTTCGTCAGACATTGAACTACTTTTGCTTTTGTATTCTATAAGGAAGATGTCATGTTGCGTCTTTTATCCAACACTCAGGCATAGACAACCCTAACTATGATTAATAATATCTATCCTAAACAACCTTCAACTCAGCAAATCAAATATTACTGATGCTGTAGGTTCGTTTCTCGACCTGTATATCTTTATTAAAAAATTAGCAATAATAAGCACATTCTATGACATGAGAGATGAGTTCAGTGTTGACATGGTTAGTTTGTTACATATATCCACTTAGTTCCCCGAGCTACATGTTATGGGTATATGTTAACTTATTCGTTTTTCTATAGAGCTTGTTGTCGAGATGAGGACACCATTCGTAACGCTTGTAGAAATTACTGATTTATAACAAAAAAGTCAAAAAAGCGCGGAACAGTTTGGTGTAAAATCTAGTAATTACATGAACAGAACAGAACAGAACATATTCTTTATTTATGACTTAAACAAATGTTTCTCGTCATATAAATACATATTACATTTGTTAATATGTGATAATATGTGTCAGGTCAATGCAAGTTTTACATTAAACAATGAAAAAGTACAAACACACAATCATACATACTATACACTCATACAAAATGTCTCACACATTCACTCTGGATCACGTATTTACCCTGTTATAATGATTTAACTATTCCTATTACATAGTTTCATGTTACTACTTTAAGTTTTAAAAGTTTACATGTCATGTATAATGAGGATGAACATACATTTTTTACTCATTATACATTGCAGTATTGCGAATAATAAATGCTTCCCTGACAAACCTAGATAATCTAAAAAGCTCTTGCTGGCTTGAAAATTGCATCAGCTGAATAAAGTTAACAACACTTGGATGTCTGTTATAATATTGTTTAACATATAGTTTACGTAATTGTGCGTACAAAGGACAAATTAAAATAAAATGATATTCATCTTCTAAGTCTGTACTATTACACAATGTACAATATCTTTGATTTCTATCAGTTCTATTTTCTGAATATCTGCCAGTTTCAATTCTCTGTGGGAGGATAATCTTATCCTTGACTTATCAGTTCTTAATTTCAACGGCAATATATCTAGATACATTTCATATGAGAATGAGGTTTTAAAATGTCTATACAAACATAAAACTCGATTATTTTCAACATCAGTGTTCCATTTTTGAACAAAACAATCTATTAAATTGTTTAATCAACAAATGAAAAGATTTCATATCAATACAATTTGGGTCATTCCAAACATAATTATAGCCACAGTCAATTATAATGGTTTTAACATTGCTGGCCCAATTCTTCATTCCTATTTCACAATCTCTCACAGCATCTTTATAAAAAGTTGATATTAAAATGTTTTTTGAATCAACCACCTTACTCCAATACTTTATTATTTTTACATACCTTAAAATATACAATGGGTATCTACCTAGTTCTCCATAAATACCGGAATTACTAGTAGACGTTTTAACCCTTACCAAGTATTTACAAAATTTCAAATTTATTCTTTTGATCTCCTTTGACTTTGTAAAACCCCAAATTTCTGCTCCATAGCTTAATATAGAACCAACGAACGCATCAAATAATTGGCAAAACGTTTTTGGTTGGTATTTTTTTACATGTGCAATTAATATATTCAAAGCTTTTAATCCTTTACCTGCTAAGGTCTCTTGATTTAAATTGTATGAACTATTAATTATACATGGTCAGGGTGCAACATTGACTACGATATGGTACATGTAGACGTCAGTTGTGTCGACAACAATAAATTCTCAGAACGTTAGAATTTGCCCAGGTGAGTGCTGCGTTATCAATTAACTTTGAATACGATTTTATAATAAAAGACATGTAACATACAGTTTATCGTATTGGAATATGTAACTAAAATGCTAATTATGAAATATATAATAGGCTAAAGGCACTCTTTGGGATCACAATGAGCTTACAGATTCATAGGTTTAAAAAAAGTGTGTGAGTTATTGTATGCCTATACGCTTTATTCACGGCTCGTTTGCGAAAATTATCGATGGGAGGTGTCTCATGTATAATCGAAACTTTATCCAAGCCCCTAAGAACAACCTGTGTAAAGAATACAAATGTTTCGCTGGGACGTCAAAGGTACAGTACACTTTTGTGAAAATGAAAGTAAAAAAATTATGATGATGATCTCAAAATAGAATGAAACCATGTTGATGCTAGTTTAACACACATATCTACGTAATACATACAAACATGAATAAAACATGTTAGAATAGCATATACCTGTTGGATACATCTACAGAATAAAACGATGTTCCCCACCCACCTAATTGTCTAGTGTGCACTGGCTAGCGTCCACTATACTAGAGTTTACCGTTTTTCAAACAGCGAGTGCTAACAGTGTACTGATTTGTCCTCCTCCGTTTACATTGGTGTTGTGACCGGCAAGACAACATTGGTGTTGTGACCGGCAAGACAACATTGGTATTGTGACCGGCAAGACAACATTGGTGTTGTGACCGTGTTGTGACCGGCAAGACAACATTGGTATTGTAACCGGCAAGACAACATTGGTATTGTGACGGGCAAGACAACATTGGTGTTGTGACGGGCAAGACAACATTGGTGTTGTGACGGGCAAGACAACATTGGTGTTGTGACCGGCAAGACAACATTGGTGTTGTGACCGGCAAGACAACATTGGTGTTGTGACCGTGTTGTGACCGGCAAGACAACATTGGTGTTGTGACCGGCAAGACAACATTGGTGTTGTGACCGGCAAGACAACATTGGTGTTGTGACCGGCAAGACAACATTGGTGTTGTGACCGGCAAGACAACATTGGTGTTGTGACCGTGTTGTGACCGGCAAGACAACATTGGTGTTGTGACCGGCAAGACAACATTGGTGTTGTGACCGGCAAGACAACATTGGTGTTGTGACCGGCAAGACAATTAATGTTGGAGGCTGTTTAGCTGAGGTATCTATCAACTTGTGTTCACTGGCATTTGTGTTCAGTGGCTTTTTGACCATTGACCGTTCCAAGGCGGAAGTCCTATTGTCAACCCACTTTTTTGTATTTGTAACATCATATGCTTTTATTCCGTATTAACATTGTAAATTTATTTTTGTTTTTTTTGCGTGTTTTGATTTCTGTGTTCTGTGAAAGCTGCAATTCCTGTTTGTCTATTTTACATGTACATGTACATGCTTTTTGTGTGATATTTTGGGGTAACAAATATCAAGTTAAAGGATGGAGAAATATAGAAGGACTCTGTTGGTGTATATATAAATATATGTTTATAAGCACGTTACTACTTTCTCGCTATAGATCTAGCTTTTGTGGCGATATGGCAGAGTATCCGATGTGCTTGCGAGAGTTTTGAGTTCAAACCCGGCCGAGTGTACTCTCTCTCTCTCTCTCTCTCAATGTTGTCTTGATTATGACCGTCTCCCCTCTCCCCCCCCCCCCCCCTCCCTCTCTCTCTTTCTCTCTCTCTCTCTCTCTCTCATGGTAAACTGGCAACGTTAACGCTTTCCGTGAACAAAATTGGGATATAAATTGCACTTAGTGCATTATATGATTTCATTTTCCGCCTGAAAAAATATATGGATACCATATAGTCAAATTATTAATATACTAAATTAAATTACGTTTATAGATATTACAACACTTAACAAACTATGGATGACTTGATATCATTAATTCATTTTAGGATCCCAGTCAATTAAGTTTATAATTATCTCCCAATTAATCTTACATAAAAATCACACATCGTAGTTCAGTTTAAATACATTTAAGGGTACAGTCAAAAATAAATTTACAGTTTTACCATTTTTCACTAGTTTGTGATATCCATTCATTCAATGCTGCAAGTATGTCCATAAATATTATTATCATATATATACGCATTTTTGGACCGCAATATGCACAAAATAACCCTACAATAAAGCTCTCGAGCCGTATCAGAAATGCGGTCCGATACGCAAAATTTAGGTCATGTGACCGGGCTGAAAATGCATATCCATATTGGCCCGGTCACCTGACCGGTTATTGGCCCGGTCACCTGACCGGGCCAATAACCGATCACATGATCGTTACGAGTATTGGCGATTGCTTTCTATAGAATTGCTTTTGTTTTACCATTTTTTTAGAGTATAAAATGTTTTATTAACCAATTAATCAATTATAAATGTGACGTTAATTCCGCTGTGTTGAAGTAACCTACCTATTAAAGAGTCCAATTGCATTGCAGTGCAATATTTCATACCGTCATCAGTTGCACCCTTTATTATTCGGTCAGCATTGCATCTAGATTTAAATGTGAACATCAAACCACCGACATTATATCTATAGTGTCATTTATTCGTGAATT
Source organism: Cyrtodaria siliqua (assembly GCA_037043455.1). Lineage (NCBI taxonomy): Eukaryota > Metazoa > Mollusca > Bivalvia > Adapedonta > Hiatellidae > Cyrtodaria > Cyrtodaria siliqua. The sequence continues at coordinate 68,198 of JAWPHD010006454.1, forward strand.
TATGATCCGAGATCCGCTGTGTTGATAGTAACCTACCTATTAAAGAGTTTAACTGCATCACAGTGCAATATTTCAGACCATCATCAGTTGCACCCTTTAGTATTCGGTCAGCATTGCATCTGGATTGAAATGTGAACATCAAACCACCGACATTAAATCTATATTGTCATTCATTCGTGAATATATGATCCAATATCCGCTGTGTTGATAGTAACCTACCTATTAAACAGTCCATCCGATTACAGTGCAATATTTCAGACCGTCATCAGTTGGACCATTTAATAGTATTCGGTCAGCATTGCATCTGAGTTTACTAGTAAATGTAAAAGTCAAACAGCCAATCAAATCTATATTGTCATTTATTCGTGAATCTATGATCCAAGATCCACTGTGTTGAAGTAACCTACCTATTAAAGAGGGCTACTACAGGACAGTGCAAAAGTTCAGACCGTGAAAGATTGCCCCCTTCAGTATTTAATCAGCACTGCATTTTGATTTTAAATGTGAATGTCAAACAAAGCTCCCTCGTATCTAAGAAGTGTATTTACCTTAAACTCAGATATTTATTTGAGACATTTAAGATCTTCTACAAAATTGAAATTGTACACTTCCCGATCAAGTTATGCAGACATTCATTTATTCGGGGCATAAAGCCTGGAATTGTTTTCCTTAAAGTATCAAAGTGCTTATTTGGTAATGGCATTTTACGAAGGATAACATTATCAACTAATACGTTATACGCCTTCGGTGTATATTTTTACAATTAATAGTTCGTAATATTACTATGTATGCTGTTGTATACAATTAATAGTTCGTGATATTACTATGTATGCTATTGTTTACAATTAATAGTTCGTGATATTACTATATATGCTATTTTATACAATTACTAGTTCGTGATATTACTATGTATGCTATTTTATACAATTACTAGTTCGTAATATTACTATGTATGCTATTGTATACAATTAATAGTTCGTAATATTACTATGTATGCTATTGTATACAATTAATAGTTCGTGATATTACTATGTATGCTATTGTATACAATTAATAGTTCGTAATGTTACTATGTATGCTATTGTATACAATTAATAGTTCTTGATATTACTATGTATGCTATTGTATACAATTAATAGTTCGTAATATTACTATGTATGCTATTGTATACAATTAATAGTTCGTGATATTACTATGTATGCTATTGTATACAATTAATAGTTCGTGATATTACTATATATGCTATTTTATACAATTACTAGTTCGTGATATTACTATGTATGCTATTTTATACAATTAATAGTTCGTAATATTACTATGTATGCTATTGTATACAACTAATAGTTCGTGATATTACTATGTATGCTATTGTATACAATTAATAGTTCGTGATATTACTATATATGCTATTTTATACAATTACTAGTTCGTGATATTACTATGTATGCTATTTTATACAATTAATAGTTCGTAATATTACTATGTATGCTATTGTATTCAATTAATAGTTCGTGATATTACTATGTATGCTATTGTATACAATTAATAGTTCGTGATATTACTATGTATGCTATTGTATACAATTAATAGTTCGTGATATTACTATATATGCTATTTTATACAATTACTAGTTCGTGATATTACTATGTATGCTATTTTATACAATTAATAGTTCGTAATATTACTATGTATGCTATTGTATACAATTAAACAGTTCGTGATATTACTATGTATGCTATTGTATACAAATAATAGTTCGTGATATTACTATGTATGCTATTTTATACAATTAAAAGTTTGTGATATTACTGTGTATGCTATTTTATACAATTAATAGTTCGTGATATTACTATGTATGCTATTGTTTACAATTAATAGTTCGTGATATTACTATATATGCTATTTTATACAATTACTAGTTCGTGATATTACTATGTATGCTATTTTATACAATTACTAGTTCGTAATATTACTATGTATGCTATTGTATACAATTAATAGTTCGTAATATTACTATGTATGCTATTGTATACAATTAATAGTTCGTGATATTACTATGTATGCTATTGTATACAATTAATAGTTCGTAATGTTACTATGTATGCTATTGTATACAATTACTAGTTCGTGATATTACTATGTATGCTATTTTATACAATAACTAGTTCGTAATATTACTATGTATGCTATTGTATACAATTAATAGTTCGTGATATTACTATGTATGCTATTGTATACAATTAATAGTTCGTGATATTACTATGTATGCTATTGTATACAATTAATAGTTCGTAATATTACTATGTATGCTATTGTATACAATTAATAGTTCTTGATATTACTATGTATGCTATTGTATACAATTAATAGTTCGTAATATTACTATGTATGCTATTGTATACAATTAATAGTTCGTGATATTACTATGTATGCTATTGTATACAATTAATAGTTCGTGATATTACTATATATGCTATTTTATACAATTACTAGTTCGTGATATTACTATGTATGCTATTTTATACAATTAATAGTTCGTAATATTACTATGTATGCTATTGTATACAATTAATAGTTCGTGATATTACTATGTATGCTATTGTATACAATTAATAGTTCGTGATATTACTATGTATGCTATTGTATACAATTAATAGTTCGTGATATTACTATATATGCTATTTTATACAATTACTAGTTCGTGATATTACTATGTATGCTATTTTATACAATTAATAGTTCGTAATATTACTATGTATGCTATTGTATACAATTAATAGTTCGTAATATTACTATGTATGCTATTGTATACAATTAATAGTTCGTGATATTACTATATATGCTATTTTATACAATTACTAGTTCGTGATATTACTATGTATGCTATTTTATACAATTAATAGTTCGTGATATTACTATATATGCTATTTTATACAATTAATAGTTCGTGATATTACTATATATGCTATTTTATACAATTAATAGTTCGTGATATTACTATATATGCTATTTTATACAATTAATAGTTCGTGATATTACTATATATGCTATTTTATACAATTAATAGTTCGTGATATTACTATATATGCTATTTTATACAATTACTAGTTCGTGATATTACTATGTATGCTATTTTATACAATTAATAGTTCGTAATATTACTATGTATGCTATTGTATACAATTAAATAGTTCGTGATATTACTATGTATGCTATTGTATACAATTAATAGTTCGTGATATTACTATGTATGCTATTTTATACAATTAAAATTTTGTGATATAACTGTGTATGCTATTTTATACAATTAATAGTTCGTGATATTACTATGTTTGCTATTTTATACAATTACTAGTTCGTGATATTACTATGTATGCTATTTTATACAATTACTAGTTCGTGATATTACTATGTATGCTATTTTATACAATTACTAGTTCGTAATATTACTATGTATGCTATTTTATACAATTAATAGTTCGTGATATGACTATGTATGCTATTTTATACAATTACTAGTTCCTGATATTACTATGTATGCTATTTTTTACAATTAATAGTTAGTGATATGACTATGTATGCTATTTTTTACAATTAATAGTTCGTGATATTACTATGTATGCTATTTTTTACAATTAATAGTCCGTGATATTACTATGTATGCTATTTTATACATGCATACCTAATTTACTTTTGTACATAATATCTGGATGGATAGATGTTCAATATTTTTTTACTTTTATTGTTTTTTTATTAAACATTTTTTATATAAACATTGCACATATGTTGAGGCCCTCGTGGAGGATTATCCTGTTTAAATAAGTTAAATTATGACATTATCATTATAAAAATTATCGTTTTTATGATTATCATCATCATCATCATCATCATCATCATCATCATCATCATCATCATCATCATCATCATCATCATCATCATTATTATTATTATTATTATTATTACTATTATACAGCCGACGTCTGATCAGTATTGTGCAATGTCTGAACTACATTGTATAGTATTTATCACCTTCACACACACCTGGACCGCGTAACAGTTACTTCTAGATGGTGTTCTAATTGTATCGAGTGTCGAGTGACAAAAGTCAAGTGTCGAGTTACAAAAGGTTAATTGTCGAGTTGCAAAAGTTGTGTGTCGAGTCGCAAAAAGTCGAGTGTCCAGTCGCAAAAGTCGAATGTCGAGTCACAAAAAATTACAGTTTTAGATTTGTATATATCAAATGTTTATTGATCAAGTGTGTCTTACTCATATTAATTAGACGATAAAAAGTCGAGTGTTGAGTCACAAAAGTTGTCGAATCGCAAAAGTCGAGTGTCGAGTCACTAAAAATTACATTTTTAGAGATGTATATATATGAAATAATTTTTGATCAAGTGCATCTTATTCATATCAATAAGAATATAAATTTACTATTGAGGTCTATTATTTTTAAATGTAAAATGTCGAGTGTCGAGTCACAAAAGTTGAGTATCGAGTCGCAAAATCGAGTGTCGAGTCGCAAAAGTCGAGTGTCGAGTCGAGAAGTGGAGAAGAAAAAAGTTGAGTGTTGAGTTGTAAAAAAGTACAGTTTTAAATTTGTATATGATAGGTTATAATAGGTTAATTGATTAAGTGCAACTTATTCATATCATTTAAACAATAAGATATAGATTATTTATAAAGGTCTTTTTTTTTAAAAAAATATGTAGTTGGTTAACTGTCTTTTCTGAGAAATGCAACATATGCATTGAATTAAATGTGTTTTTTAAAGACTACCCAAACAATAATGTATGGAGAGACACTGGTCTGATTCACTGACAAGCAATTATTCTTGCAACACACTGACAGGCAATTACCAGTAATGGGATAATATTGGAGCAGGCACAAGTGTCTGCTTTCCTAAGACATCAATTAATATCTATTAAAATATTCAGGCACTGTACTCTAATGCTGATATTACCCCAAAAATGGGTTGAAATTGTAGGAAGAGTTGTCTGCACAGACAGACAGTGGCAGATTAATGTAATTTCAGTTAAAGAACAAAGAGACATAAGTGAGTAAAACATCAGTAGACGAGAATGCCGCGACTACAGTCACATGCTTGCATCATGTTCTTATTGTATACCAAGTTTCATTTGAATTGGGTTGAAACTGTAGCAGGAAATGTCCGGACAGACGGCGTTACGGCATGATGGACGAACGGACAATCCCATTTCTATATTCCTCGCTTTCGGGGAAAAGCGGGGGAGAAAAATTGAATTGGAAGAGTATGCAATAAACAATGTGTATATACATACCTGTAAAAAACATGTAACAATAGTCCTAAGTAGGCCTGAGGTCGCTCACCTGAGATTTACCAAGGACCAAATAAAATGAAAATCTCTGCAAACAAATCTGATGCAGCAATAACTAAGTTTTCCAACAGTGTTCAAACAGAAACCTTATAGTCCCCTTATTGGGCAACTATAGGTCCAAATCCCTTTACTGGTATGCAACTGCAACTAACCTTCCCCCAGAGGTTTCATGGGGGTTGGACCCATTTGTATTCCTATTGCTCTTTAACATGTCCGATGGATAGACTCTGATACACTAGACTGACTGGTTAATGTCTCAATCTGATGAACGAGGCTAAGCAAGAACACCATAATAACCCAGTGAGCCGTAAGTTCCGGATCTGTAGTCCATGAAGCTAACCACTGAGCAACGCCGCTTTCTTGAGTGAGGTAAGGACCTTCCATATGGAATTTGGTTGAAATCAGGTCAAGATCTTTCATGTAGAAGTCGTTTGAAAGTTTTACTATTTTCAATAACAGTGGCCATATTGGATGCATCAAAATGCATAGATCACGACGAAAAACACGAAACTGGCCCACTGGCTTCTGAGAAGTCATTTGAAGAGGTTTGTATTTTTTGTAATGGTGGCCATATTGGCTGGCGGATCGCGACAAATAAAACACAACCCATAACTGAAAATGGTCCACCCAACGATCATTTTAACCAAGTTTCATTGAAATTGGCCAATTTATTTCTGAGAAGACGTCGCTTGAAGATTGTTCTACTTTTAGTAACGGCGGCTATTTTAGAAGACGGATCGCGATAGAAAACATAAATCTGAAAGAGGTCCACCCAACGATAAATGTATTTGACCAAGTTTCATTAAAATTGGACCATTGGTTCCTGAGAAGTCGTTTGAATATATTTCTATTATAGTAACTTTGGCCATACTGGATAGTGGATCACGACAAAAATACACACATCTGAAAGAGTTCAACCCAACGATCCTTTTGACCGAGTGTCATTGAAATTGGCCCATTTTATTTTGAGAAAAAGACGTTTGAAGGTTTTTCTATTTTTAGTAACGGTGGCCATATTGGGTGCCAGATCGTAACAAAAAACTCAAATCTGAAAGGGGTATGAAAGGGACCCAAACACCATTTTGATTAAGTTTCATTAAAACTTGTCGGGTCGTTTCGGAACGACGACGGACGACGGACGACAGACGGCTGCCTATGGTAATACCTCAAATAGGCCTTCGGCTCAGGTGAGCTAAAAAATAATAAACAACAGAGGGCCACAACGTTTGTAGATATTTTTAATAGTGCAGTATTACTAAAATGATAAGATGCACAGTCATGCGTATTTTTATCTAAATTTATAGAGAATTTCGAATATCATATATGATAACTCAACTTTTCTGACTCGACACTCGACTTCTTTTACTTGACACTTGACTTTGTTTACTCGACACTCAACCTTTGCGACTTAACACTCGACTTTTTCGACTCAACACTTAACTATTGTGACTTGACACTCGGCATTTTTAACTAGACACTTGACCTTTTTAACTTGACACTCGACTTTTTCAACACGACACTAGATTTTCTGAATCGACGCTCGAATTTTTAACTCGAATTTCCACTTTGTGAGTCGACACTCACCTTTTGCGACTCGACACTCGACTTTTGCGACTCGGGACTCAACTATTCTGACTCGACACTCGACTTTGTTGACTCGAATTCGTTTAGATCAGCCTGAAATCCAAGATGGCTAGACAGCTAAAAATAGATATGAAAAGGAAGAATTTGTGTTCGCTACTCTTCAAGATCCATAAGTGATATTGACACGGGACTTTTATAGAAGTAATTGGGATGACTTGAAGTTGTTTCTAAACAAACATCAGTTAGTTTCGATTACAAATATGGCTGCCAGTGGCCATCTTTGTTAACATAGACTTACATAGTAAAAACTGTGACATTTACTACTCTGAAACTAGTACATGGGTTGTCTTGTTTGACCGCAGGATGACCTGCATTTAGCTGGAGTTATTTAAAGGAACAGTCTTGTGAGTTTTGCTAAATGTATTAAAGGGATGCTGTTTTACTTTGTATTATTTAGTTCTTGTGTGAACAATTATTTGTAATTTCTGATATTTTAGATCAAGTTAGATTTAAATTGACAATCTGTTAAGGCCATCATAGATGAGAAAGATTAAAAAGAAACAATGCTGGGTGTTATTCTAGTAATCTAAGACCGGTCATGACTTTTCAGTAGAGCGTTTCAAGGTCATTGACCTCTTGTCTGAAATTTGTATTCAAAATAGGTCAAGAATGCCTATATACAAAGTCACAGTGACAGTTTTATTTTATTCTGACCTGAAGTTATTGCAAAGTATCCATATTTACTATCTTGGCAACTTTACATTTGCATGGTATAAAATTTATATATATGAATTTGTGTAATAAAACCAAGCGCACCAAACAGTTGTACTCTTTCAAAGTAGAGTTGTTGCATTAAACATACTATATAAAAACGTTTGTTTCATTTCATTTACCCCAAGCCAGGTTCTTCTGTTTGCTATATCTTTGCTAAGGATACTAGTTACAAGTGTTGTTGAAATATCTCAAAAGTTAATTTGAATGTGAAGCAAGTTCTAAGAACTTATCCAAATCCCACTCAATGTTTTTCTGTGTTACACCTGTACTAAGTAAATGCAGATGAAGAGGCTATGCCTTCAAAAAATGACTTGTAGAGTTTCCCACTGTATGATGCATATGAATGCTCTTGTCTCTTTTGATTGCCTGTCTTGTAACTATAGAACTAACAGGGGAAAACACAAGATTTGATATAAATAGTTTCACATGATGATGTTTTGCAAACTCAACTACAGGTATACAAATACTTCGAAGACCTCAGAACAACTTTGTAATGGTATGTAACACAACATATTTAATTGTAAACGTCTCTTCTTCAAAGCTCATGGTCACTGCCTATAGTTAACTGGTAATGGTTTCTTGGGGAAAGTTTTAATTAAGTTTGGAATTAATAAAAATCAGAGATACAGGACCGTTACTGAGCAGCAAATTTAACATTAGAAGCCTTTTAACAATATTTATGTTTCTTCAACACTGGATATAATTCTGCACTCAAGTGATATGAAAACGCAACACGGGAATTTCCGCTATATATTGCATATACTGCACACTTAATTGCACATAATATTCCAAAGAAATCCCAAGATGTTTTTTTAAAAAAAAGTTGCAGTTAACTAGAGAAAGGGCACAACTGTGATGTTGTAGACGTTTTAATCACACTACACTTTGTAACAAGAACTTCATCAATGTTGAAGTTGCTCTTCGAAACATTGAGCTAGTTCAGTACTGTATTTAACGTAAATAGTTTGCAAAATTTTGCATCCTAAGTTTGCTCACATGATTGAGCCAAACGCGTACTCTGTGAATAATGAAACATTGCAGGAATACTATTTGCTGTATTATGTGTTGTTTTAGTATTTTTTCCCAAAGGAAAGGTCTTACGTAGCCATGTACCATTCGATTAAAAGCAGAATATTGTACATACAATATATAGCGGAAATTCCCGTGTTGCGTTTTCATATCACTTGAGTGTATATGAAACTCACCTTTTCATAGGAAAAGTGTTAATAGTTTAAGGGACACAGGGCAATTTTACCACCTCAAAAGTGATAAATTGTTTTAAATGACTATTTTGACGTAAATGTCAGTTCAGGGATTAGGTCCATTTAGTACAGTAGTGAAAATCCTTTTAAACAAGAGCTGTCGGAAGGACAGCATAGGACTATTCGAATGTTGACTCGTAACAAAAGAATCTAAGTAAAAAAGGGGCATAATTTTGCTAAAACACATGACAAAGTTATGGCACGTGCCATACTGAGTCAGTTTATGATGTTTAACATGTGCGTAACGTTTCAAAGCTGTGGGTCAAGTTCTTTTTTAGATATCAAAACTTTAACCAAAAAACCTAAGTTGAAAAAGTGGCATAATTTTCCTAAAATGCATTACAGACTTATGGCACTTGTCATACAGAGTCATTGTATAACATGCAACACATGTGTAAAGTTTCAAAGCTGTAAGTCTGAGATATCAGCCATTACACGAAAATCAGGTTTTCTATAACGAACTATAACGAAATATGAAATTTGTCATGTTAACATTGATAAATGAAATACTAAAGATGAAACAATTTCCAAGGGAATTAATAGAACTGTGGGTCAGAAAGCAAGATGATTGCTTGATGCCATAATATTGTATCAAGGTTCCTTCCCACAAAAGTTACCTGCCCACTAAATTTCATTGATTTATCTTAAACATAACTAAATATATTGAGTTGAAATCATTTTTCTATTTCTAGTTACAGTGCCTTTGATCCCAGTGACCTCAAATGCAATCCCAAGCTTTTTTTATGCAAAAGCTACCTATCCACCAAGTTTCGTTGATTTATCTCAAATATAACAAGTTAATTAGCGGAATATTGTATCAAGGTTCCTTCCCACAAAAGTTACCTATCCACCAAGTTTCGTTTATTTATCTCAAATATAACTGAAGTTATTGAGCAGAAACCATTTTTTCTATTTTTAGTAACAGTGACCTTGACCCCAGTGACCTTAAATGCAATCCTAAGCTTCCTTTTTGCAAAAGCTACCTATCCACCAAGTTTCGTTGATTTATCTCAAATATAACAAGCTAATTAGCGGAAACCGTTTTTCTATTTTTAGTAACACTTACAGTGACCTTGACTTTGACCCCAGTAACCTCAAATGCAATCCCAAGCTTCCTTTTCATACATGGTGCTTATAATCCAAGCTTCGTTCCAATATCTCAACTCTAAAGTTATAGAGCGGAAACTATCAGTTTGATGCCCACCATACGACATTTGCCAATCTAATAACCAGATTTTTCTTTTGGAAAACCTGATTAAAAAGGGTCATAATTTTGTCAAATGCATGACAGAGATATGGAACTTGCCACACTGAGTCATTTTATGGCATGTGTGTGTGTAAAGTTTCAAATGTGTCGATAAAATGATTTCTGAGATATAAGCTTGCATACAAAACTTTAACGAAACAATCTAAGTAAAACTAGACGGGTGTTCCGCGAAACACATGTGTCGCCTGTCTGTGACCGACCTTCAGTCTGACCTTGACCTTATATTTTAGTATGGTCATGTAAGTTTGATGAAGAAATATCAAGAAATGAGAAAGTTATAGCCAACGTTAAGTTTTCGTGAAGTAAAAAATGAGTATTTAACACATATAATGACCTTCAGTGTGACCTTGACCTTTATATTTTAGAATGGTCAGGTTGATGTTGTCATGATGAGTATATATTGAAAGTTTGATGAAGAAATATTAAGAAATGAGAAAGTATAAGCCAACGTTAAGTTTTCGTGACGGACGGACTGACGGACGGACAGATTGACGACAAAGTGATCCTTATGTATCCCTTTTTCTTCGAAACGGCGGCACAAAAATGGGCATAATTTTGCATGACAGAGTTATGGCACTTGCCTTATAATGGCACACATGTGTAAGGTTTCAAAGCTGTAGGTTAAGTATTTTCTGAGATCATTTTACATACAAAACTTTAACCAAAAATATGTCGAAAAAGGGGCATTATTTTGTAACAAGAGGTCAGTGACCTTGAAACGCTCTATTGCAACTTCATGACTGTTCTTAGATTGCCAGAATTACTACCAGCATTGTTTCTTTTTAATTGTTCTCATTTATGATAGCCTTAATGGGTTATAGATGTCAATTTAAATATAATTTTAACATATCTTTATGTAAAATATCAGAAATTACACATAACTGTTCACAAAAGAACTAAATAATATAAAGTAAAACAACATCCCTTTAATAAATTTAGCTAAACTCAAAAGACTGCTCCTTTAAATAAGTCCAGCTAAATGCAGTCGAACAAGACAATCCGTAGTAATTTCAGAGGAGTAAATGTCACAATGTTTACTATGTAAGTCTATGTAAACAAATATGACCACTGGAAGCCATATTTGAAATCGAAACATAATGATTTTTGTTTAGAAGCAACTTCAAGTCATCCAAATTATTTCTATACCAGTCCCATGTCAATATCACTTATGGATCTTGATTAGCAAACACAAATTCCTTATTTTCAAATCTATTTTTAAGCTGTATTTTGGGCTGATCTATTTTTTTTATAGCAACAACTAGACATCAAATACAATATTACTGTGAAGTTTCAAGACAATCCATGCAGTAGTTACAGAAAAGTAAATGTCACAATTGTTGCTATATAAGTCTATGTTAACAAAGATGGCCACTGGCAGCCATGTCTGAAATCAAATCAAAATGATTTTCATTTAGAAACAACTTCAAGTCATCCTAATTATTTTTATAAAAGTCCCATGTCAATATCAATAATGAATCGTGAGGAGTAGCAAACAAATTCCTTATTTTTAAATCTATTTTAGCTGTGGTGGTCATCGTGGATTTCGGACTGATCTAAAACAACTAGACATCCAATACAATATTCCTGCGAAGATTCAAGAAAATCCATGTAGTAGTTTCAGAATTGTTAAATGTAAGTCTATGTAACCAAAGATGGCCACTGGCAGCCATGTTTGAAATGGAAACAAAATGATTTTCATTTAGAAACAGCTTCAAGTCATCCCAATTGTTTCTATAACAGTCCCATGTCAATATCACTTATGGATCTTTAGGAGTAGTGAACACAAATCCCTTTTTTTCAAATCTATTTTTAGCTGTATTTAGGCTGATCTATTTTTTATAGAAACAACTAGACATCAAATGCAATATTCCTGTGAAGTTTCAAGACAATCCATGCAGTAGTTTCAGAAGAGTAAATGTCACAATTTTTAAATGTAAGTCTATGTAACAAAAGATGGCATCTGGCAGCCATGTTTGAAATGGAAACAAAATGATTTTCATTTAGAAACAACTTCAAGTCATCCCATGTCAATATCACTTATGGATTTTAAGGAGTAGCGAACACAAATCCCTTATTTTCAAATCTATTTTTAGCTGTGGTGGCCATCTTGGATTTTGGGCTGACCTGAATCTTTTTCAGAAACAACTAGACATCAAATGCAATATTCCTGTGAAGTTTGAAGACAATCCATTTAGTAATTTCAGAAGAGTAAATGTCACACTCTTTGTTATATAAGTCTATGTAAACAAAGATGACCGCTGGCAGCCATGTTTGAAATTGAAACAAAATGATTTTGGTTCAGAAACAACTTGTCATCAAAGTGTTTTTATAACAGTCCCATGTCAGTATCACTTATGGATCTTGAGGAGTAGCGAACACAAATTCCTTATTTTCAAATCTATTTTTAGCTGTGGTGGCCATCTTGGATTTCGGGCTGACCTGAGTTATTTTTAGAAACAGCTAGACATCAAATGCGATATTCCTGTGAAGTTTCAAGACAATCCATGTCGTAGTTTCAGAAGAGTTAATGTCACAATTGTTGCTATGTAAACAAAGATGACCGCTGGCAGCCATGTTTGAAATGGAAACAAAATGATTTTCGTTTAGAAACAACTTCAAGAAATTGTTTTCATAACAGTCCCATGTCAGTATCACTTATGGATCTTGAGGAGTAGCGAACACAAATTCCTTATTTTCAAATCTATTTTTAACTGTGGTGGCCATCTTGGATTTCAGGCTTACCAGAACTTTTGTTAGAAACAACTAGACATCGAATGCAATATTCCTGTGAAGTTTTAAGACAATACATCCAGTAGGTTAAGAGGAGTAGCGAACAAAATAACAAATTTACGGACGGACGGACAGACAGACGGACGCTGCGCCACGCAGAGCTGAAATGCATGTGTTTACCTACCGAGTCGAGACAAATATTCGTTACGGATGATCATCTCGTGCACTTGCGCGCACCTGCTGATGACGTCGATTGCTGGGCTTGGGAAAGGAAGCTTTGAATTGCTTCCCGGGTTATTTGGTTAAAGGTCAAGGTCACTGTTATTATCAATAGAAAATTGTTTTTTGATCAATAAACTTAGGTTTTCTTTGAGTGATTTTGGCAAAATTTCACGATTAGATTTTGCTTATCTAAAGGAAATGATTGCTTTCGGAATTATTTGATCAAAAGTAAAGGTCACTGTTATTATAAATAGAAAATTGGTATTTACTAAACAAATGATGTTTTCTTTTGACAAAAAATCACTACAAGATGCGGCTAATGGAATGGAAACTTTGAAGCTAAGACTTGCTTTACAAATTGCTTGGTTAAATGTCAAGGTCATTGTTACTATAAATAGAAAATTGGTTTTCGCTCCATTGCTTTCGTTTTTTAGATGGATTTTGATCTTGAGAAATCAGAATCCGATATTCTTCAAACTTGGTTAAAACGTTTATGGACATGACATCTCGGCCAAGTTCGATTACCAGTCAGATCGGAACAATAACCTTTGAGTTGTGGCCCTTTACTTAGAAAAAAATGGTTAAAATTGGCGATGTCCGATCAATAACTTGAATTTTCAGAATCTGTTCCTTCGTTAACTTGGTCAAAAAGTTTATGAGCATATGATTTCAGCAAGGTTCAATAACAAGCCAGGTTGGACCAACAGGCCACGCGTTATGGCCCTTTACATGTACTTAGCAAAAATGGTCAAAAGGCAATGTCTGATCAATAACATGGATAATCAGAATCCGATATTCTTCAAACTTGATCACAATGTATATGGACATAACATCTGGGCAAGGTTAAATTACCAGCCAGATCGAACCAATAACACTTATGGCCCTTTACTTAAAAAAATGGTCAACATAGGCAATGTTTGATTAATAACTTAAGTAATCATAATCCAGTCTTTCTTAATCTTGCTCAGTAGTATTACTTGTCATAATATCTTGGCCAAGTTCAATAACCAGCCAGATTACATGGATGAATTACACTTGATTTATGGCCCCTTACATATAGTGATTGTGATCACAATGATTCTTGGGTGGTGCCCTTTCAGATTACTGGTTTTAGCTCACCTGAGCTCAAGGTGAGCAGCTCAGGTGAGCTTTTGTGATTACCTGGTGTCCGCCGTCCGTCTGTCGTTAACTTTTTGCTTCAAACGACATCTCCTCCTTAACAACTTGGCCAATTTTGATAAAATTTAACAGGAAGCATCCTTAGGTGGCCCTTTACCAAAATAGCTAAAATCAGGCCGGTCCATTCAAAAACCTGGTTGCTATGGCGACGAGAAGGATTTTTTTTTTAAAAATTAAAAATCTACTCTTCCGAAACTACTGATAAGAATTCAGATCAAAGAAATGATAATTAGGTGATCTTCTATTAAGACAGCTAAAGCCAACCTGATTCGTTAAAAAACATTGGCTGCCGGTGGGGCGGGGATGCAGGGCCATTTTCCCTTCGAACGACATCTCCTCCTAAACGACTTGGCCAATTTTGATGAAACTTCACAGGAAGCATCCTTGGGTGGGTGGCCCTTAATCAAAATAGCTTAAATCGGGCTGGTCCACCCAAAAACCTGGTTGCTATGGCAACGAGAAGGTAAACTTTTGCTAAAGCTGACTTGATTTATTGAAAACATGGCTTCCAGGGGTCGGGGCCATTTTCCCTATATAGCTATATAGAAAACTTCAAACGACATCTCCTCAAGAACAACTTCGCCAATTTTGATATATCTTCACAGGAAGCATCCTTGGGTGATCCTTTATCAAAAAAGCTAAAATCGGGCTGGTCCACCATAAAAACGTGTTGCTATGGCAACAAGAAGGAAAAACTTTGGGAAAAAATAAGGGAGGTAATAAAAAAAAGGTAAAATTTTGAATAACTTTAAATATCTACTCCTCAAACTACTGATCAGAATTCAAAATAATTTCACAGAAATGTTAATTAGGTGATGCTCTATCAAGATTGCTAAAGCTGACCTGATTAGTTGAAAAACATGGCTACCAGGGGGTGGCGCCATTTTTCTTATAGAGCTGTATAGAAAACTTCAAACGACATCTGTTTCTAAACGACTTGGTTTTGATGAAACTTCATTGGATTGCATGTGACTTTTATTTCATAGATGAACGCCACGCAGCAGAAACACACTGCAATGTTTGCTAAATATCTTGCCTAAAAGTCACATTCAATCCAATCATGTTTTACACTTGTAAATTACTTATTTCAAACATTGAATATATCTCGCTATTTTTGCGATATTCAATGAAATAAGTCCAATCACATTTTCATTCCTTTATTACGGTTTCATTCATTGTTGAATGCAAAACTATACCACGTGGTATTTGTATCAAAAGTTGTTTTATGCACTAAATGATTGTAAGAATCGTTCATGGGTATCCGGTGAAGATCGGGATTATTGCCTTTATCCATACGGATTTCCCGATTAAAACATGTATACTGAGTGTTGGAATTCCCTACCTGAACTGGATACCCATGATTGATTATTTTTCTTGCATATCATTGAACATTTGTGCATTGATGTAGCCAACTACTAATGTTTTTAATGCATGTATTTTACACAATGACGTCATGCAACTGTTCACGTTATTGATGTCTGTTGACGCGCGTGACTTTTATCTTTTCACATGTGTAAGCTCAGGCTTTTCATCACCCATGTCAATCGCGGATAACCTTACTCCGTTGTTTTAGAAAATATACGCCTTTTATGGGCCTTTTATGATTAATGCATCATCATCACGAATACAAAATTTTTGCACAAATAAAAATACAACACTTAGTTTAGTTTCTTGTTCAACCCTCGTATGACTCATGCAAGATATTCAATGATCCAATACCCTGTCTGGTCCAAAAAGGAAACAGTCACTGAAGACATTTTGTACAGGATCCTATGCAAAAAAAGACAAGATATTGAATTTAACAAGTCCAATATAGTATTTAAATCAAAAACCTGTATCATTTCAGAAACAGTATGTCACAATGACTCAAACATGTTCACACCATATCAGGTCCATAAAGAAAAACACTAACAAAGTTTGGTACATATCCTGTGCCAAATAGGCCGGATGTTTAAAGAAATAACTCAAATATTAAGCCCAGACACACACACACACTTGGGCATTAAAGTGATCGCTTAAAGTTGAGTACTCCACTAGGATCTTGTTTTTTTAAAACCTTGTCTAATAACTTGATAAAAGAAGGCACTGCTATTATAATATATCATGCAAGCCTTTTGGAAGTTATGATTTTTACTTGTAATTATCTTCAATATGATAATGAAATCTGTAAGCAATTCTTGTAAAAACATTGTAGAAATAGCGTGGGTAATCCCGTACAACTATCCAATGGCAAATACAGTAATCATAACCGTTAGTGCAATAGATAGTTTCATGTGATAGCCAAAGATCATGTCTCCTACGTGCTCTTTTATGATCTAAATGCGTAATTGCTGCGATGGTGTCTGGTACATTAAGGCTCAGGGAGCAGACGAATGTTTTTTCTGGATTTCTGATCAGCCCGTCCTGGGTTGAAATATCTCCCTTAGTACAATAAAGTGACACATCTGAAAAAGGAATAAAAATCACTCTATTTACAACACCTAAAGCTTTACAAACTAGTTTTTTTGTTGTTGAGAAAATAGACGTCTCCCCCTACTGCACAATCAAGTAAGTTTGATAGTGGATAGGGCACAACCTTGTTAACATTTATTTGGAAGCAGAGTGGAAACATTTTTGAATGCATTAAGTTTTTGTTGTAAATATATTTTTATGTATTATATGAAAAGACAAAAGCAATAGTAAAACTAGAAAATGTGTCCATGGGACACGCATGCCCTGTAGCGTTGTCAGTCACACACAACATTAATTAACCAAGTCTGAAAAGTAGGTCAAGGTCATTGTGTAGCACTGTCAGTCGCATAAAACTCCAGGGTTAATGAACTAAGTCGAAAAGTAGGTCAAGGTCATTCATATTAACCTGGTTTTAGTAGGAACATATTCATGTCAATCCAACAAGTGGTTTAGGAGGAGTAGTGGCGACAACAAATTTAAAGTTAAAATGTGAATGGTGAAGTGGGCATTGTCCACACACACACAAAAAAGTTGGACTGCATAGATAGGCAAAGTGATGCACTTATTATTGCTGTTAAGATGACAAACAACCCAAAAAGCAAAACAAATATACCGGCCACTGCATGATATTTTTCAGTATTTCAAGTTGTCGCCATTTTGAAATTTACCACGAAAATACTGCGTTTCCACAAAGCCTCAGTTTTGCATTTCAACTCTACATATTGTATGGGAATATGTCAGGGTGCCAGGGAAGTATTCTAACCATTCATACTAGAACTGTAGCAAAGAAAAATGTTTTAAAGAAGAAATAAGCACATTCAAAATTCAAAGGAGTAGGTACTATAAGGGCCAATTTTGGCCTAATCTTAAAATTTAGCAATATGTCGGTTTTTGCTTTTTGACATGTATATTCTTTCATAAAAAAAAAATACATATTGCTAAATAAAACCATCTTACTCTTTTTTTAGCGTCATTTATTACCCCACTAATTTCCTTAAAAAACACCTAAAAAGTGGGGGTAGGGGAAGCAGACAGATATTAACTTTCAAACAAGTTTAGATATTCAATACAGATAATGAACTATTACAAAGTAAATGGTTATGTAATGTTTTCGTGTGTTGAAATTAAAATATATATATATATCTCAAGGGAGATAACTCATAAAGGGAGATAACTCATAAATTCAAGAAAACCCAATTATCTTATTTTTTATGGCGTTTAGGTTATATATATATATATATATATATTTATATGCTGAACAAATGCCAAATTTGCTCCTACAGCTTTTACTTAATCATTTAAATTACATTTCAAAATACATATATATCAGTCTTTTATAATATACATAGTTAATATATTTGTATAGAGAACTTACTTGAGCCAATCACAATATAGGCAAAATTCTTAACTTCACACAATTTCTTTAAAGCTACAATTTGCAGAAGCAAGTATGGTTAAAATTAAAGTAATGCATTACTTCTGTTTGAAAAATTATTGTATCATTTAATTTAAACAAATAATTAAAACATAAAAATATTAAAATTACCATGGCAACCATTTTTATAAAAGTGGTTAACAGATCAATAATCGATCAATAATTGTAATTAATAATTATCAATAATAGATCTATAATTGTAATTAATTATTGTATTTAAAGTAGATATTTTATTAATAACAATTAAACAGAATTGATTACTAGTATCTGCTCGAAATATCTGCTGCGCATGCCCACACTTATTTAGCGCTGGTTTTAATCAGAGGACTGTGGACAGATGTGAGAATGGTTCACTCTTCACAGTAATCACTGGTGTCATCATCAACCAACTCTCGGATTCAAATCAACCACGTTTGCTAAGGCGTCATCTTACTTAATTTTTGATTCTGTGGTTCCACTACTCCGGCCGATAAAAAGGCTCTGGGTATTGTTTAACCACTTATAGGATATGTTGTCTGCTTTTTAATTTAGTCTTTTGGCTGTTACTTGTGATACGCAGGCTTCATAACCGCTGCTCCCAACTAAATTCCATTATTTAAGATGGGTTACAAATAAAACAAAATGTTACTAGTTTATATTTATTGGAATAAGCTGGCCATGGCTTCAACAATATATAGTGTAAAATAAAATGTGTAGTTAATCAAATTGGAACATTTCAGGTAAATCGGAATAAGCTGGCCATGGCTTCAACAATATATAGTGTAAAATAAAATGTGTAGTTAATCAAATTGGAACATTTCAGGTAAATCCAATGTTCATAGTCCAAACTAAATTTAAATTGTAACTGACCACTGTACAGTGTAAACCCTGGGAACAGATGTTCACAAAGACTCCAAACTAAGTTTAAATTGTAACTGACTACTGTACAGTGTAAACCCTGGGAACAGATGTTCACAAAGACAAGTCTTAAAATTAAAAACTTCTTGCATAGAAAATAACAAAGTTCTTAGAATATTTTAACTACACTATGCTGTGTCCGCGAAATACCGCGACACAAAGTTCATAGACGATTTTAAAGTTCTTCACGTTCCGATACCACAACGTCTTGCACAGTCAATAGTAGTATTTGAAAACTTCTTGTAGGATTGCACCAATGTGATCCACCGCAAACGAGATCCGGATGAAGCCATGACGACGACGACAGACCACTAGGCATCACATCTCCGCATGCATCGATACCACAACGTCTTGCACCGTCAAAAGTAGTATTTGAAAACGTCTTGTAGCTGTATCCCCAATGATTGCACCAATGTATACCACCGCAGACGAGATTCGGATGGAGCCATGACGACGACAGACCACTAGGCATCTCATCTCCTCATGCTTTTCACTGAAATATATACACGACAAACCAAAGACACTGGTACCAAATACAATTCAAATACAACAAACACAGGGGAGGGTGGGTGGGTTATTTTGGAGATAACAATTAAATACCGATTTTCAGAACACAAAAACAGATCGATACTTACAAAAATAGCGGTCACTGAAAAGAGAGGTTATGCGTTAGAATTACACGTTCATAATAATCGCTGGTTTCCACCCCCTGAAATAATTAGTATTTGTTCCCTAGTAGAACAAATCCCATTATTTAAGATGGGTTACAAATAAAACAAAATGTTACTAGTTTATATTTATTGGAATAAGCTGGCCATGGCTTCAACAATATATAGTGTAAAATAAAATGTGTAGTTAATCAAATTGGAACATTTCAGGTAAATCCAATGTTCATAGTCCAAACTAAATTTAAATTGTAACTGACCACTGTACAGTGTAAACCCTGGGAACAGATGTTCACAAAGACTCCAAACTAAGTTTAAATTGTAACTGACTACTGTACAGTGTAAACCCTGGGAACAGATGTTCACAAAGACAAGTCTTAAAATTAAAAACTTCTTGCATAGAAAATAACAAAGTTCTTAGAATATTTTAACTACACTATGCTGTGTCCGCGAAATACCGCCACATGCCACTCGGCATGTGTATGCCACATGCCGCGTGGCACCGCCAAACATGGGGGAAGCGGAACACAGCTTAGATAATAAAAAACCTCCAAAGAGGTATGACAGACGTACTTCAACCAATGAAGCGATTATGTCATGTCATATACATAAACAAAAAACCTCCAAAGAGGTATAACATACGTACTTCAACCAATGAAGCGATTGTGTCATGTCCATGGGCGGATTTAGGGGGGGGGGGCGGAAGCGGCGTACGCCCCCCCCCCCCCCCCCTAAAATCGACCAAGGTAAGTTTTTTACATGTATGTCCATGTTACTGTAGATACAATATCAAACAATTTCGATGCAAGCCCTCAGTATAAAATTGTTTATCGCTCGCTTCGCTCGCTCGACGCATAATGACTAATGAGTGGTTTAGTTAACACATTGTTAAATCCTTTTATTTGAAAACGGACTTTTTATATTCATACATGTATGTCCATGTTACTGTAGATAAAATACCAAACAATTTCGATGCACGCCCTCAGTAGATTTTTTTTTTTGCTCGCTTCGCTCGCTCGACGCATAATAACTAATGAGTGGTTTAATTAACACATTGTTAAATCCTTTTATTTGAAAACGGACTTTTTTTATTCATACATGTATGTCCATGTTACTGTAGATAAAATATCAAACAATTTCGATGCACGCCCTCAGTATAAAAAAATTTCTCGCTCGCTTCGCTCGCTCGACGCATAATGTCTAATGAGTCGTTTAATTAACACATTGTTAACTACTTTTATTTGAAAACGCACTTATTTACCCTATCAATGCACTACCGCAACCGTTTTATGAGGCTATAAACGGACCCGAAAATTGACCAAAATCTTACGCCCCCCCTAAGCTGAAATCCTGGATCCGCCCCTGATGTCATATACATAAACAAAATCAAAAAACCTCCAAAGAGGTATAACAGATATACTTCAACCAATGAAGCGATTGTGTCATGCCACTCGCCGCGTGGCACCGCCAGACATGGGGAAAGCGGAACACAGCTTAGATAATAAAAACCTCCAAAGAGGTATGACAGACGTACTTCAACCAATGAAGCGATTGTGTTATGTCATATACATAAACAAAATCAAAAAACTTTCAAAATCAACCAAGAATCCTCCAAAGTGGTATAACAGACATACTTCAATGTCGTCATAATTTATAGCTACGGAGAGCTAATATAACCCAAATAGGGTAAATATAAAAATTATCTATATGATTGCAAAGCCACAGCCAATCTTAAATGTTGAATGTATAATTTCTTCAATTTAACTTATAAAAAATTGAATTTCTTGTTGTAAACCATTCATAAACAAGGCTTGCCTTAATAATAATTGTACATCATCCCAATACAGCATTGTCTTAAAACTTTTATAAGATTTCAATATTTAACATGAAAAACCTCGACTTTTGCTTCGTTAGGATTAATTTAAAAGCCTCAAGTTAAAATAATGCTTGGGCAGCCCCACTATTTATCATCCTTAATAGAAATACGAATTACCAGGCAACAAAGCATCATCTACTTCCTTGTTCCTGAACAATGAAATGCAAATATATATATTCATTGGCAAGAAATTAAGCAGTTCAATATATATTTCCAAATTCAACTCAAGATAGTGTTATAGGCCTACTTTGATGACATTTACAATAGAAAACTAAATGTCCATAAACTCTTCGACCAAAAACGGCAGGAGCCCAATTGTATACAGTTCCGTGTGACATATTCACTTTGGCTTTCATAGTACGAGTCTGGTCTGCAATTAACTTAGTTCATAAACCAGGTCTAAATGTTTGTTCCTGGCTAATATTTATACTAGCAAATTGTAAACGGAGAGCGATGTGCCCATTGACACACTCATTCAATAACACTTGATGCGTATTAACAATTTGTTTCGAGATAGCATTTAAATACCGTGATTTCCAATTGTAACACTGTACAGCTAACTTGGAAAGAATTATGTTAGGCTATGACCCAACAATTGACATCCACACTTTCCTTTAATACAATATTGTAATCTTGTCGACTTGTGTTCGATACAGAAATGACAAAATAATAAGCTGGAATCAACTTTCATTTAAAAGCAATAGCACATACAGTGGCATACTTCTGTTAGGCTATGACAGAAGAATCGAAATAAACACTTCCGTTTCAAAACTGTGTTATTATATACACATAAATACCTGTCGGATATTATTTAAACATAATGTTACACATACGTATAATTTGATATGTCTAAATAAGTTCACAGCCTTGGCAAACCTGCACGACTCCAAATTCCAATCAATAACCAGAGTTGTCGTTCCTTTTGCATTGTCTGATTGAGAATTCCTAATCGGTCCACATCGTAGCACAATACGGCCATTGCGAACATAAGCAGGGTATACCGACATATAACAAGCATTCAGCATTAATATTTGATGCGTATTATCAACAAGTAGTTTGGAGATAACAATTAAATACCGATTTTCAGAACACAAAAACAGATCGATACTTACAAAAATAGCGGTCACTGAAAAGAGAGGTTATGCGTTAGAATTACACGTTCATAATAATCGCTGGTTTCCACCCCCTGAAATAATTAGTATTTGTTCCCTAGTAGAACAAATCCCATTATGTTTATTTCGCTCTTCGGGGCATTTAATTTTATTAGATACTGGGACCATACGCCGTACGACATGGGGAAGCATGTAACTCCATGTCCACCGCCGTATGCATGCCATCTTCGGGATGGTTGAAATTGTGTACTATTGATTTTATGAATATTGAGTTCTGCTCAACCCGGGGCTAGAGAGCGAGAGCGGTAGCTAGCATATTTCACTACCGCTCATGAACAGTCTCAATCAAACCGAGACTGCAATATTTCGTATGTGTCGTGCTTGGCCTTTTCCAAAGGTCCATTATCATACTCTTTTTTTAAATCTATCTTCTGCTAAGTGCCCTGGACAGCATCTTGAACCTTCTGGTATGATAATATTACTCTCAATAAGGGTATTGTATCTCACTTCTGCTGGTACCGTTACAAACTTAAGTCCTCTGCGTCTGCACACACAGCATGTAGAATGGGAGGAGCCTGCAACGGACGACAATGGTAATGCTATATTCTTAGGCGATTTCAAATTTGGTTTAGATCTTTTTGAGGTAAGTTGGATCACTATCACTTAAACTTGACACCTTTTCTGAGACATATTTTGTCCATTCGTCTAAAGTGTGAAACACGACATTTCCCACATATACCGTCAGTATCTGCACGTGCAGCATGAGCGTTCGGTAGAGATGTTATTTCAGAATTTGACTGGGTCCGATTCAAAGCTAAGGCCAAAGACAGCTGTCTTCTACTTCAATGATTACATCTGTTTCTCACAATCCTAATGTACGCTCAGATGCTGAAAATATAAAAATAATGACAATATTAAATGTACATTATAATTTGACGTTACCGTACCTCAGAAATACAATTATAATGGACAATTATTTAACAGTTATATGATGACTGTTTTTAATCAATCTATTTTTAAAGGTACATATGGCAATCTTTAAATGGGATTAAGCATCAAAATTATCACCCAGATCTTATGAATCCCCATCTTGATGTCGCGCTGACCTAAATTTAACAAATCTAAAATGCATTCATCTAAGGATCATCCCTGTGAAAATTGGTCAAAATTGGCCAAGCGGTTTCTGAGGAGAAGTCGTTTGAAGCAAAAGTTAACGACGACGACGGACGACGACGGACGACGGACGACGGACGAAGAGTGATCTCAATAGATCACCTTGAGCCTTCGGCTCAGCTGATCTAAAAATCCATGCAGGGGTTTTGATGGTACAGTGCGGACACGAACTGCGGAATGACGGACGGACGGACGGACGGACGGATTACTATATGCCCCCGAAACCTTTTCGGGGGCATACAAAGTTGATCCCTGCACTTTTATTCAGTCGGTCGTTGCACAAGAAATTAATATCTTTTTTTAAAGATAGCATTGTCTGTGTTTAATTGTCCAAGCATTTTATTGTGCTTTAACTAAAATATGGCTTTAAGCTTTTCGTTCAGAAAAAAAATTATCCGGTGTGACAACAAATTTCAGTCTGACCGAATGTCCCGTGGTCTTGAAAATGTTTTCATGTAGACTGCACTGGTGGTTTAACTATGTTTAAAGTGTTCTATTATTTGAAACAAGAATGCGTAATTTAGCTGGCGCAATCTTATATCAAGGTAAACTGACATCACAGAGAAACTTTCATGATGTATCAACTTTTATGGGTTTTATGTGATAAACAGAATCTGAGTAAATCTCACAATATCTTGCTAATTTATTTATTTTTTTACAAAAATGCCTACCAACCTATCCTATTTTCTTGCATGCAATAGGAAACACACCTATTTTTCTTTTTGGCCTAAACAAAATGTGGCGTTTTTTTGTATTTTATTATTAAAGAAGAGGTCAATGATTTTCAAGCTCTGCTGATAGGTTTTGATAGCTAGATCAGCATTTCTGTGTAGTTTCATAAAAATCTGTCAAATACTTTCAGAGGAGTAGTCGCTTTTACTATATAACTCTATGTAAACAAAGATGGCCACTAGCGGCCATGTTTAATGTCGGTCGAATCAAAATAATCTACGACAAGGATCAACATCATGTCATGCTGATCATTTTCGAAAAAGTCCCATATCAATATCACTTACAGTTGTCAAGAAGTAGTCGCCAAAATCTTGTTTTTAGCCGAGGCAGCCGTCTTGAATTTCCGGTCGACCTAAGATTTTGCTGAGATCAATTAGACATTAAGAGCAACATTCCTGTGAAGTTTCATGAAAATTCGTCAAGTAGTTTCAGAGGAGTAGTCGCTACAAGTTTCTACTATATAACTCTTATGTAAACAAAGATGGCCGCTGATCAAAAGACATGTAAGAAAGTTCTTGTTTGTTTACTAAACAGGTCAAGGGTACAGCTGCTTTCATTGATTGACTGTTTTCATTTCTCACAAAATGTAAGCATAGAGTCGAAATTTCGAAAATGTTCATCAGTGATCCAATAAAACTTATTAATAAGCTTATTATACATACAACCACAAAATCGACTAGAAATGGGCAGTTTTCCCCTACTTATAATGCCCGTTTTCATCAAAAAAGGAGGGATTACTTTTTATTATAGGAACTACATACATACCTCGGAGGCTTACATGTAATTAGTGGTGGTAAACCTATAAGAGAAGAAAACGTGTTCAGATGTTTCTTAAATGAGGATATTGTGTTGTCAATTTCATAACAAGCTTAAAAACACCTACTTCATGAAAATCGTACGATTATTTGCGGAGAAATAGTCTTGTGAATACCAAGGACAATAGTCTGAAATCGACAAAAGTCAGAGATATTTTTTTAACTTTTACACTATCTGAATTGTGATACCAAAGGGCAATTCTTGTCAATACACCATATTAAATAGATCACATGTTTAGAACAGTCAATGAACATGAATAAAATATGCATTTTAGGTGCAATTAGGACGATGAATATGCCAATTTATGTCGATGTTCATGCCAAAATTGATTTTTTAAGCGCATTCTTCAAAATTGGTGGTACCATACCTTATTATAGTAGGGAATACGAGCTCAATAATGTCAAAAATACCGCTAAAATCAAAATTGATACTAGCTGAAAGCTACCAAGTCGAGTTTGAATGATACGGAATACTATTTCACCTTTTACACAATCTTCATTTTTTCACAGTCTCCTATTTTAGGGGGGTAGGGGAAAGATTTAGTGGTTTCATGCCTACCAAACCTGTTGCCATGCAGATTTTATTGATGTAAACATGTTGCACACATGCAACCCTACATGTTGATACCAAAAAAACATAGTTCAATCCAATTACCAAACGTTCCGAAGTTCGAAACGATAGCATGATACAAATATAGTGACAGTGTGATAATTAGAGATTTTTTACATGGGTGGTGCGTTATTGTCCATCATATCGGCCCGAGACTCAAATAAAGCCTTCGGGCTGATATTGGTCGAATGCCGATATGACAGACAATAACGCACCACCCATGTTTTAATATTTTTATCATATATATAGGCCTACGCATTTTCATTGGGATTTTATCTTTCTTTTTTTTTTTAAATCAAATATATTGTAGATACTGTTACCGAATTCATTTATAAAATAATATTAGCAAAAATAAATTAAGGAAAACAACAACACAGTATTAACTTTAATTGTAGTTTATTCGCTCTTCTTTTTTTTTTTCACTTCGTCCATTCCATTCTTATTTCGATTTCTTTATTTCCCGTTTCTTGCTGTTTCAGGGCATGTCTTTTAGCTGTCATACGTCCCTTGAATGCTGAAACTCTTTATCTATTTAAATGAAGGAGCCTACTGTAGAGGAATACAATGATTTGATGCTCATACCTCTTCATGATGGTCTGGACTGATTTTATCGAGTCCAGCTAGTTTTGTCGGACTATACTCAGAATAAAAACGTCCCATATACAGTCCAAATCCTTGACGCCAATTGCTGCAGTACTGTAGGCCTAACTCTGGTCTCACCAGTCGAGCGAAACCACTCCGTCAACAATTTTAAGGCCAGATTTAGTCTGCTATTCTGTAGATTTAGTTCCATTCCTCGTTTTGTTGACAATCGCTCCTATACCAGTTTCATTTACTTCATGATGCCTTTCCTCAACAATAAGTCCATCTAAGTAAAATAAGCTGTTAGCCGTTGACGCTAACGTTTTTTTCGCCGGGTTCCATTTTCACGCCTATTTAAATGACGTCAGTTATGTTAGTTGACGTCACTTCGGTTACATCATGTCATTGACGGGTTTACCGTCAAATTTATGGTCTCAAAAACAGGTAAAACAAAAAAGCAATCGCCAATAATCGTAACGGGCAGGTGTCGGTCATTAGCCCTTAGCCCGGATCCTGTCATGTGACCGGGCCAATAACGGTCAGGTGACCGGACCAATATGGATATGCATTTTCGGCCCGGTCACATGACCTAAATTTGGCGTATCGGCCCGCAATTATGATACGGCTCATTTCTCGAGAGCTTATTGTAGAGTAATTTTGAGCATATTGCGGGCCAAAAATGCGTATAATTATATATGATAAAAGACAATATTATGTTATTTTACTTTTTTGGCGAGCATCATATGCAGCAATATTGAACATCAGATAATAAAAAAGCAAATTTATAAAATATTTACTACAGGTGCCCCACAAACCAACTCGGCAAAGTCAACTGCCTCGCATAATTTCATCACACCTTCATAACCTGGAAGTATTCTAAACATATAAATCAACATAAAACAAGTCGTTGTACCACACATATTCACTGGACAGTTACCATCTTCCTACCATTGGTCGCCCTATGATGATTTGCTACACCCATCTGAGTCTGCTAAACTCTACTGAAAACGCCATTTTGTGAAGACTGCTTCACTGCGCATGTCCCTTGTTGTTGTAGCGTTGACGCTCCTTCTCTCCAAGTACCGTAACCTAAGGTTATTTACAGTTTCTGGTAATACCATTCTATACATCTTAGTATTGAAGTAATAATAAAGGAAAGATTGCAATGACCTGAATACTATTAAACACGTTTAAAAAGGTCTGAATACTATTAAACACGTTTAAAAAGGTCGAATACTATTAAACACGTTTAAAAAGGTCGTTCTACATGGCCTTTTCAGATCCTATTCTGTATACTGAAATCCGAACATCACGATTTGTGATTTTTAACATACTCTGTTTATTCCAGAAGCTTTTTATTTATAAAACAAAACATGTTTGTATAAAAATTACGAAAACAAGCATTTGACTGTATGTGTTTTTATTTGGTAAAATACAATAAATAAGCATATTCGTAATTGGCCCCTCCGTTTCGGAATTCGTAATTGGTCGGTTATTCGCAAACGGCGTATAACATGGATATTTCTAGGCTGAGGAAGAAAAAATGCTTCAATTAAAGGAAGAAATTTAAAATAAAAATTTTTTAAACATTTTTACTCTCTATATATGCTTTCAAGTATTTATTTTATTGTGGTAAACTTTTGAATGTCTTGTTTTTTTAATTGTTTTTATAAAATTAAGCAATAATGTTGTCAGTATCACAGATGTGCATTTCTCCAATTCAACCGTTAGATGTATCTTAAAATACACGCAAGGGGCGTATAGCAGTATATCTGTAGATAATAGATAGAGATATATAGATAATTATCTGGATCTGAATGTGTATGGCCTAGGGCTTTTCAGCATATATACCTCAGGGAGAGAGTGTCTTGTAGAACTGTTCTTTATCTCTGGATGCACACACACACAACACTATATTCCAGATGGTTCAAGTCCTTTATTGTCTTTGGGAAATAAGAATTCCTATAAAGTTCACTGTTACACTGCACAGTTTCAAAACATTTGGAATTATTGTTAATCTGGTTTTCAATTATATTAATGATAGCACAACTTGGGTAAGTTTTAGGCTTTATCCTACGTTTTTGTCTTAATGGTCTTAATGGGGTAAGACAGTCTGGACAAGTGAAAGCTGGAACCAGTCCTTCGACCACCTTGTAGAAGAAGACAAGGCTATTCATCTTGCGTCTGTCCTCTAAGGTTGGTAGGTCAATGTCCCTTAGGTACCGACCATTTTGATTTCTTGGGGGTGGGGGGGGGGGGGGGTGTGGGGCCTGGGATTTTTTCTGAAAAAAATATTCTGGCCCTTGAATTGTTTAAAAAAAATATCCTAGCTCTGACTTGAGGGGAAAAAAACAACAGTCCCTCAAATTGTTGAAAAAAAATAATCCAGCCTTCTCTCACATTCTTGGAAGAAACTAATCTGGCTGTGAGTCCAGTTAGAGCAAAACAATAATCTTCAGTCTATGATGAATGTAGATCTACTCCATCAGCCACTGGATTCAACATGGAATTATTTAACTACAATCTGGCTACATCCACAACTAGCTGAAATCAGTTTAGATGACAGTGATAGTATTCATGGTTGTAATAAATGTGATGTATCTCTTCCTTTCAATAAAATAATTAAACTAGGCTTTACCAAAGAATTTTTTTTTTTTTATCTTCCTCCTACAGCAATTCTCTGTCTTGATGGTTCGTAAAACAAATAATAAAAAATAATGGCCTAAATGAATTATACATTGGTCATGGTAGTATGTAAATATTGCAATCCTGTGAGGACGACAGTGAACATTTGTCAACCTTCTAAGGTTATTTATTTTATTATACTGAAAATATATGTTTGAAAAAGATATTTGGTTCTGCCAAATATTCCTTTAAAATAAACCATGAGAAAACATTGTTACTTCTGTCTGTTCAAAATCACTATTCTCAGCACCTAGAAAATAAATTTCTGCGGATGGTCCTTTGTGTTCTTTCAGAATCTTCAGCTGTGAACTCATGAGTAAACTTTTCAAATAATCTTCAGAAAGTTGTACAAACTGTGTCCGCCATTTTAGTAAATGTTCACTGATTTTCATCATTTGCGCAGGTATTCATACTCCTACACTGTTCATCATAGTACGTCCCAATACATATAAACTTGCTTTGAATAAACAATCATAAGACAGTACAAATTATATGGGATGACATTACAAAACATATAGCATTCAGTGACTCACTCCATGGAGACATTACAAGCGATATGAGATATTACAAAAATGGAAAATAACAGTGTGTTTGACAAATATGGTATGCAGTGGTCATGGTAGTATTACAATACAAGGTCCTGGTACTTGTGCAATGTACTTTGTTAATATCACATACAAGTAAGTGGACTTAAAAGCAGATTCAGCCACATGCAATGCCAGGGTACAGACAAACTATGCCTATATCCCAGTGTTAATAATAATGGTATGGAACATGGTGGACATTGCCCAGTACAAGAAAATCTCCTACACCATCAAACAAACATCCAATCAATACATACTTTAGAAGAGCAAAAGGGGCTCACATAGAAAGCAGACAAGGACAAGCATAACTTAAGATTAAAACGAGCACATGGAGTTCATGGTCCACCAAATATGGAACGATCCATATTAAACAAGAGCTGTAGAAAGGACAGCATGCTCCACTATTCAAAGTCAGTTTAAAACAAGGCCGCTGACACTTCTGTCTCACCAACTATGGTGCCAGTTCATTCACAAGGGTGGTGGGGGGATGCAGACATGGTGGTGGGGGAAGGAGTTGGAAGAAAACAGGATGCAGACATGGTAACTGAAGAGAAACCCAAAAGAATAGAACCAATATTTGTCTATCTGTGTTGATGGTGGTGGTGGTGTAGGAGTGGGTAAAGTGTGGTGTTTATGGGGCTAATGAAATTTACAGGCTTGCCATTGTTATTTGATGTATGCAGCGAGTTTCATTGAAATATTTGAAGCTGCTTAAAAAATTTAACTGAAAGTCTAAGTTGAAAGAAAATATCATCTGGCAAAAATTAAATAAAAAGTTATGAAACATGTGTCTGTAAGTGTCCTTGGTGACTCTTATGACACTTGTCAAGCTCCTTTGACAGAGATATTTGGCTAGTGGGTATTGAAATAAATGGACTTGCCAACAAATAAAATAAAATAAAATAAATTCTAAGGAAAGATAAAAATATCGGACAGGGAAAGCAACATTCAAGGACGACAGTCAACCACAAAACACAAAAACAAACACGCAAACAGACAAACGAGAAGGCAAAAGTAATAAAAAATGCAAACGACATCACAAACACAAAATGGTTGACAATAGGGCTACCGCCTTGGAACGGTCAGTGGCAACAAAGGCCACTGGGGGTTTAAACCGGTTCTAGGGTGCATCAAACCTCACACTTACCCTACTGTCAGCCCATTAAAACAGGACAGTGTAAATAAAGAAATCCCCGCCATGATCTAATCTCTAACCAACAAGGCAGCATCAATACGCAATATAAGTAAAACACAAATATGCTCGTGTAAATATAATACAAAAAAAACAATAGCCTAGAAAGCCACAATGAACGTACTCAATGACTTGGCAGAAACCAGAGCAACAAGAGAATAAACCATTAAGGGCACGACAGGAAAGATCATAGACAAACATTAAACGCCACAGTCCCAATGGGCTTTAGGTAGGCGTCATCATAGGGTCCACAGCCTGTCCGGTCATCGTACAATTAAAGAGGAAAGCATAGTGGCGAACTGTAAAAGGGTCCACCACCAAGCATGCAGTACGTTGCAAAATGATAGGGTCATAACCTCTTTTGATAAACTTTTTAACAAGTTTAACAAAGATAGTATGAAAGTGATCATGACCAAGAATCTTACGAAGTTTATAGATCACATCACCATAGAAGTTTTGGAAAGAAGATCAGGGTTACGATAATAAAATTTTGCAAAAGTTTTACGAAGTTAATAGTAACGGTAACCCTGATTGAGTAGCTTTTTAGTTATAAAAAGATTGCGAATATTAAAGTCCTCAACTCGAGTACAAGCTCTTGAAAAACGAATAAGTTGAGACACATACACATAAGAAGTGGCTCGGGGAACATCCCCATCCAAGTGGGGGTAATTAACAATGTCAAAATTAAAATCATCTCTCTTGTCATAGATTTTGCTAATTATTTCACCATTTTCAATCGAGAGATCTAAATCAAGAAAAGAAGCGTTATTATCAGATATATTAGCTTTATTAAGCTGAAGTCGAAAAGGGGCTACATCAGATATATTAGCTTTATTAAGCTATGTCGAAAAGGGGCTACATCTTTTCTAAAATACAATACAGGAAATATTTATCCAGAAAAGGGGCCATAATTTTGCTAAAATGCAATACAGAGTTATGGAACATGTATCTACTAGCATCCATGCTTTACTGAAGTTGTATTAATAGTTAACAATCACCCATTCAAATACCAAGACTTGCCTAAAAACTTTAACCAGAATTGTGTAGTCGAAAAAGGAAATAACTTTGTTTAAATGAAATACAGAGTCAATATGGAACATGTGTCTACAAGTTCCCTTGCAGGGTCTTCCACGGAAATTATTGAAGGGATAGGGGAAATTAAATTTGAATGTTATGTGTGGGTGTGCGAGGGAGGTCACCTTTCGAGTGACCAATATTTTCATGATTTATTTAGATGAAATTTGAGGTATATTTCAACTGTAAATAAAAGGATTTTAAGAAGTATAGCCAACAAGGAGCTATTCATATAGACAGGTATAATGCATTTTGCAGATTGTTTGCTGCTTTAAGGGATAGGGCAGATAGATCAAAGGATATGGGGTTACTTAAGGAGTAGTGGGGATCAGATTTTGAATTAAAGGATAGGAGGAATATGATCTTAAATGGCCTGTGGAAGACCCTGCTTTGATATTCCAAGCTTTACTGATGTACGACTTTCAGTTGTTAAAATATATGGTCTTGTCAAAAAAGAACTTAAAGGGAATGTAGCGACACAGCCAAACAAGCTCTGTTATTGAAAGTTCTGAAAAACTTGGAAAAAGGCGAAAGAATTATCAAAATCGGATGATAAACAAAAAAGATATGACCATTTAAATGTTGTTCTAAAACGAATATGTGAGCCGCCATTTTTAGAACTATGACGTCATAGTTCCATATTACCATACCTGGAATATTGATAAATATCATTTAAAACGAAGAAAATCACTGCAAATGAATGATTTTTTTTACTGGTCATATAAAGCATTACTGCCATTAAAGGGACACTGTCCGTAAGTAAGCAGATATTGAGCATAACCAAATAACTGTCTGACTTTTATTCAGTGAAATGTGTACATGAAAACATGAAGATAGACCCTAAGAAGTATGTAGGAAAACATTCGTGAGTTTCAAAAAAAAGAAGTTTTAATTATTATATGTAAATAAAGTGGGACCCACAATATTTACCTTTTCTGCGATCACGTGACTGCTATAAGCGCATTAGGTTTTCACCATAGTATGTATTGCGCAATATGTATAGCCCGCTTAGCTCAGTCGGGAGCGGCGTCCCACTACTTTACGCTCACGCACACTATTATTACTGCGAGTGCAAAGAAAATGTAATTTTAGTTTGAGCTGCGAGTTCAAACGCACGAAGTGGATTTTCTTTCTTTTTGTACCGCGATTGAATTCCGTTAAACAATTATGCTTTTAATTAGTAAATATTGAAAATGTTTAGTGTGTAATGTTTGCGAACATAATTATTGTGTGTTTTATAAGCCTTAAGTTACGGACAGTGTCCCTTTAAGTATAACATATTTTTCATACAGTTGTTATCATTTTTACCCTATAAATCAGTAAATTTTCAAATTTATAAATATTCCATATATGGTCATTTAGAACCATGATGTCATAGCTCTCAAAATGGCCCCTTCCACATCAGTTTCAACAGAAACTTAAAATGATCATATCTTCTTTGTTTATCATCCGATTTTGATAATTCTTTCACCTTTATTCAAGTATCTCAGAACTCTCAATAATATAGATGGTTTGGCTGTGTCGCTACATGCCCTTTAAACCAGAAATTTAAAGTAAGAAAATGGCATGCTTTTGCTTAAATGCAATACAGAGTTATGGAGCATGTGTCTACAACTGAAAACCAACGTCGACGCAGAAGTTGAGTAGATCTACAACAGCTCTTCTTATTCTACGAATAGCAAAACTTAAAAACAAATATTCTGGCTTTCAAGTTGACGGAAAAAAATAATCTGGTCGGTGTACTAGGCGAAATAAAAATCCCGGCTTTAAAGAAATGAAAAAAAAATATTCCGGCTGAAAGGAAAATCCCCCCCCCCCCCCCACATCCCACCAACCCCCCACAAAGGAAACAAAATGGTCGGTCCCTAAGCATAGTGATGATACAGCCTTCCTCTCTACTCTTGTAGTCACCGGAGATGAATCTCGCTGTTTGGCGCTGCACTTTTTCAAGGCGGTTGATGTCTTTCATAAGATGAGGGTCCCATACGATAGAGCTGTATTCAAGCATTGAACGAAATAGTGCTAGGTAGGTTGGGACAGTATTTTAAGTTCCGTTTCAGAAATCCTATCTTTTTTGATGATTTTAGTAATGTGGGTATACCATTTAAGATCTTCAGAAAGGGTGGTTGTCTTTGCCTTGTTGTCTTTGACTCATCAGGTAGCATTTCTTTGCATTGAATTGCATACCCCATGTCGTGGCTCGTTCTTGAAGAGCAATTAGGTCGTCCTGCAGTATAATATGGTCTTGTCTGCTCTTTACTGTTCTGAAGCCCAGACTCTATTGTACCCATCTCGGTGAGATACCGTAAGGCT
Organism: Cyrtodaria siliqua; assembly: GCA_037043455.1. NCBI lineage: Eukaryota > Metazoa > Mollusca > Bivalvia > Adapedonta > Hiatellidae > Cyrtodaria > Cyrtodaria siliqua. The sequence continues at coordinate 102,766 of JAWPHD010006454.1, forward strand.
TATCGAGTATGTTGTCATGGAGATGCTTATTAAATATTAAATATGTCCTAAAAATGTCCTAAATGTTTATCTTATAAACAATAATATTACTAAGTTACATATTTCCCCCCACTCCATCCACCCCCACTCCCTTATGTCGTATAATTCCATGTAACACTACTTTGTATGACCCCACCAGCCCCGGTGTGTGATTTTAATATTTGGTTGTTTTATATCAACAGTTAAGTTAATAGAAATTCCTGGCTGTCCTATTTAGTTTTATATATGCTTATTACTTCACATTGATTTTATATCAACAGCTGGGAAGATGCTATTTTTAGTTTGATCTGACGCACACATCGGGATAACGGGGTACATAATATTAACATGTAAAACCTATGTATACCTCTGCTTCATGCCCTCCCCAGTGTGGCCTCCCCGTGGCTTTGGCGGAGGGACACACTCCATTTAACGTTTTTGCTCTCATAAGCGTAAAACTCATATTGAATTATTTTATATTGAGAGATTTGGAGTGAGGTCTTACTAACAACTCTGGACATTTTAACGATTTCTTTTTTAACATTATATGCTTATAATTATAAGAGTCCATTCCCTTTGGAAGGGAGCATGAAGCAGACACAACATGGATTATGTATATATGTACATATTAAGTTAAATCATTTTTAAGAAATGGTGACGCGCTGGCGCTGGAAAATAAAATTATTATTTATAATCCTCGATTGAATTTTATATATAAAATAGACCAACATGAGCTTATTCCACCTGTGTCCCCATCACTCAGCCTCTGCCAAGTTAATCTTCTTGCGTCCCTGCAAACCATCTATTGCCATGTCTTGCGTCTGCTTGGATCCTGCCATCCGTGCGCGATTGATAAGCATTAGTAACATTATTTAAACTACTAAGATTATTATAAATAAACTACTATTGAAAACCTCGCCAAAAGGCCTAGTTGCCAACGGCGAGGAAAAATAAAACCTTATACTACTGTTGGCGGAGGGGCTATAAACCTTAGAACCACACACACACACACACACACACACACACACACACACACACACACACACTTTACTGTTCTGTATAATAGACAGTCATCTGCGAATAGCCTAATCCGTGTTTGGTAAGCTCGGGAAGATCATTATAATATAGTAGAGGAATAAGAGCGCTCAAGAACGAAGATTATTTACTCTGCCACATTAATGACCTCCCTGTTTTCTTTTTCAAAAGCATTTAATCACTTCCAAACATAATTAATCAAAGAAATCAACATTGGTAGGGAGGGGGCGGGAGCGGGTGTCTTCTTAATTCCTCTGGTAAATCCGCAATCTGTAAGACAGACACACAGGCAGGCAGGCAATGCAGGCAGATAGCTAGGTAGATGTACACGGCCGCCGTGTATATAGAATTTTGAGATTAATGTACACGACGGCCGTGTATATAGAATTGTGCAGGTTACGTACACGACGGCCGTGTTTATAGTCAATCCAGCAAAATGGCCGAGTCGTCATTCGAAGCCATTTTAAAAGAAATTGAAACAAATTTAATCCATCATGATATTGTTCACACACCATTTTCTGCAATTAGAATAAAAAACAGCAATGCTGCATTGCCATTTTCTTTTTCAAAAGCATTTATTCACTTCCAAACAGAAGATTATGACTGTTGTGACTAGCAAAGGGCGAAAGGGCGTAGGAGCGAAGGGCCGGGGGTATCTGAATCAGGTCACGCGCACCTGCAGATCCCTGCAGACGGCTTGTGCTCGTTCCTATGAGAAAAGCCTATTGAGGAGCCGGGGACCACGGCGAGCGCGCGAAAGGACCCGGCGAGAGGTGACTCACCTCGGGAGCTTGGAAGGAGTTAGCCCGAAGCTGAAACAAGGAGAACAACTATATAGTCTAAAGTATACAAATTGATCCTGACAAGGAGACCACTGGAGCCACCACCATGGACAAGTGAGTACAATCACCTTAATGATGTCAGAAGTAAGATATGAATCCATGCTAAGCCTTTTATTCATGCAATAAGCTGGAAAATTCAGAAGGCAGGTATCGGTCGCCAGGTAAGGAATAGTTGCATGGCGCGCCGGTGACCTCGCAGGTGAATATTATTCAAACCGTCGGCGGGGCTTGCTGTTGTTAAAACAAGGTGTGGTCGCTTGTTCTGGTGGTTTCGTTCCCGGGTAATGGCATTCTTGACCGTTGTTTACGGGTGAAGTTTAGATAGAAAAAACAGAATTGGGCGCCCATGAGTGTGCAGAGGTAATCACGTGGTCTATTTCGTGGTCCTGGGAATGTTGTTGTTGTTTTTTTGTGATTGAGTAAAGGCATCCTGCCAATGCTCTTTACGGAAAACAAAAAGTGGTTAAAGTAAGAATTGTTTTTTATTCGGAAAGTGAGGCTTCCAGCCAACTCCCGGTTATAAAACTGGTGCAGTTAGAAGAGAAATAATTTTGTTTTGTTTTTTAGCAGTTGGCTGATTTTTTAATAATTTTTTTTTTTTTTTAAAAATTGAATATGATTGCATATTGCCATTGTTTAGCGCTCATGAATGTATAGTCGGCTGCATGAGAAAGGGCACCAACGGTCATCTTGGCAGTGTTGCTCCCTTATATTGGATAGGCTTTGCGTATTGCCTAGCGTGTTGCATGTAGTATATTGCGATTCATAATTTCGCGGGGCGTGTTATGATTTTGTTGCATACTGCCGAGTGTGGCATGACCGTGTATTGCCGATTGCATATTGTAAATTCGAGTGTTTTAGGAGCTTGAGGTTGAAAAGTATCGTGATTTTTTGGCAGTGGTACGCAGTACAAAGTGGTGTTGCTGTCTGTTGTAATCGCGGATTTTTTTATTTATTTTTTTACGAATTGAAAAGATAAATAAATAAAATAAAGATTTTTTTGTTGTTGTTTATTTATATATACGGTATTTTCTACGTCGAAATGGCTTCAGGAAGTAGAATACCTTTATCAGCGATTGCGGTCAATTACGCGTCCACTGAGGAGCTGCGACGGATACCCGGGGTAGGGGTATGGCTCGCGAGGGCAATTGTAGCTTTGAGGGAGGCTCATGGCAACCTCACATTGGAAACGCTGCAGTCGGTGACACGGTCCACTCTGGAATCAGACATAGTGGATATGTTAGATTTCACTCCACTGAAGAGGGAGACAGAGGAGGGCGCCGACATAGACGAGTACAAGGACTGTACGGGGGATGGGTACAACAGTGACACCCTGTATAATAATGTTGAAACCGGAAGCATCTTTGATCTGGGACCATTACCGTCACCGCCGGGGAGTCAACGTCACCTGGAATTCCCGTCTGAGGACACCCTAGGAACAGCGGGATCTCCTAATAGTCAACTGGGACAGATCCAGGGAATTTTGAAGACGGTGGGTGACATGGTGGGGGTGAAGGTCGAAGTGGATGACTCCTGGCAGACACCGTTACGCAGTGACGCCGCGACGAGTATGGGAAAGGTTCAAAAGGAGGCAACCAAATCTGCCAAAACGGCTACTATAGCCGTGAGACCCACAAAAGTCAGTAAGGGGAAGGGCAAGAGTAGACAACGCACCCCATCTACCTCATCAAGTGAGGACGGTGAGGATGAGGTTAGGCCAAGCAAGAAACACGTGTCTCTTGCTGCCCTGGACAAGAAAAGGAGTCCCACCATTAAATCAGCAAAGCGTGCGAGTCAGTCCCCATCCTCACCATCATCAAGTGAGGACAGTGAGGATGAGGATGAGGTCAAGCCAAGCGAGAAACATGTGTCTCTTGATACCAAGAGCAAGAAAAAGGGTCCCTCCATCAATAGGAAGTCGACAGTCAAGCATGCGAGTCGGTCCCCGTCCTCTTCATCACCGAGTGAGGACAGTGAGGATGATAATGACAAAAAAGGGACAAAGAAAAAGGGCTACCGGAAACACAAGCCAGGGTCTTCACGCAAAGACTGGGATCCCATCAAGTCATTGCCAAAATCGCTGCTATATGATGGAAAGACCCAGTGGCTGGTCTTTAAACAGCGGTTTACCAGCTACGCGGACATGAAGGAATGGTCCAGTAAACAATGCCTGGAGTGCCTCTGCTGGTCGATGACAGGGAAGGCAGCGGAATACTGCGCTATCATCAGGGATAGGAGTCCAGCTGGGTAGATGTCGTACCGAAAAATGTTAAAGCAGTTGGAAAGCAGGTTTGGGAACAAGGAGCTTCCAGTTTCTGCCCATGCCAGGTTCCAACAAGCTACCCAGAACCCAGGGGAGTCTTTGGAGGACTGGGCGGATAGAATGCTGACTTTGGCCTCCAAAGCATTTAAGGATCTGCCAGAGGAATATTCCACTCGCCAAGCGGTGACCCGGTTCTGCCAGGGGCTACTGGACCGAGAAGCCGGCAATCATGCGGGTCTGAGCCAGCCAGAAAACATAGAGGCAGCGATAGCAAAGATCCGGTGGTACCAACACATGCACCAAGCTGTGTATGGTAAGGGAGCCCGGCGGGAGATCATGGTTGCCACAGTCCAGGAGTCGCAGCCTGATGAGGTTCGAGTCTCGAGTGTGGTCGACGACACGCTGGCCCAGATCCAGAGAAACTTGGACAAAATGTCCCTCGAGTTCAAGACTCAGTTGAACACTTTGAGCCAAGAAGTTCGGGGCCAGAAGACAGGGCAACAGGGTCAAGGTCAACGTCTCCCGCAAGGTCAACTCCCACCACAACGGCCAAAACCCACATGCTTTGGATGTGGAGAAGTCGGACACTTTAAGAGGGATTGTCCGCGACGGGAGTCACCAGGGGGGCGTCGTCCGCTTGCAGGAGGGGATTTAAACAGGCAAGGGTCGAGAACGGGGTCCGAACCTCGATCCGGGAATCTGGGGGCCCACGGCGAGGGACAAAGATAGGAAAGTGACATCCTGTCCACTCATGGAACCACCAGCTAGGACCATAAGGGGTGAAAGGGCATCCTGCCCATCCACCCAGGGGCAGACTATGGAGCGTAGCGGTGTGCAGGATGCACGCCAGCGTAGGGAGGACATGAAACGGGAGGCTTCAAGTTGGTTTGCACAGCTTCCGGGGAGCACTGAAAAGCAAAGCGGAACCAGGGAGGGTACTTTAACAGCGGTTAGTGCAGCATACAGTGCGGAGAAAACAGCTGACATTAGCAGTGTGCAACCGGAAGTAAGGCTAGCATATGGCGACGCGTCACCACCGAACCAAGAAGATAATAGTATTCGCCAGAGAGCGGAGAACGAGGGAATGGGAGCAGACCGACATACTGGTAGAGCAGCTTGCTGGCTGGGAATCTGAAGGCAGATAGTCCGGTGGAGCCGAATCAAGTGGCCCGAGTAGGGTTGGAGAGACCATCAAGGTATGCCAGTTGGGTTCCACATCCCAATTTAGTATAGAGGTTCAGGTGGGGGACAGGAAGGTCGAAGCAGTGGTTGACACAGCGGCGGAGGTCACCATTATATCGGACAGGGTATTCAAAGCACTGAAAGTACCGCCCAAAAAGATTAGAGATGTGAAACTCCTCACAGCAGGTAGAGAGATGTCAATGTACGGGTTTATTATAGGTCCAGTAGATATTAAGATTGGTGCGAAGTGGTACAAAAGGGATGTATATGTAGCCCCTATCGCGGAAGATATGCTACTGGGCTTCGACGTGTTATATCACCCGGGAGCGGCCGTTCTCAATATGGGTGAGGGTACATTGACCTTTGATGGACAAGTCATTGGACTGAATGTTGGGGGACGGCGGGACAAGTTGTTGATTGCTAGGGTAACGGTGGCAAAGCGACAAGTGATCCCCCCCAATTCAGTAATGAGACTGAAATGTAGTATAGCCGCAGACTTGCCGGACTATGTGGTTGAAGCGACTCAGGGACATGAAGTGTTGATCCCTCGAGTGGTACGGGCCAGCGGGTCACAACCAATAGTATGTGTTTTGAATCCGACGGATAAATATCGTCTGTTCAAGAAGGGAGATCATGTGGGGAGTGGTTTTCCTATAAGTGAGTTTGTGGAGGAAACCACGGAGGGAGACGAAATGTCGGTACCGGAAGTAAGGACGGTGCAAACAAATGAAGAGCGCCTCAAGGTTGAAGAAGTCCCAGAACACATGAAACAAGTATTTGAGGAATCACAGCAATACCTGTCCACTGAACAGAGTCAAGAACTAGCCAAAGTGCTGCCAGAGTTTCAGGACGTGTTCGCAAGGGATGAGTTCGACTTGGGAACTTTCACTGCAATTGAGCATGGCATAGACACCGGGAATGCCAAACCCATCAAGCAGAGAATGCGTAGAACACCTGCATGCTTCGGGGGTGAAGAGGAAGCCCATCTTAAGAAAATGCTTGATGCGGGTGTCATACAGGAATCCGTGTCTGAGTGGGCATCCGCCCCTGTATTAATACGCAAGCGTGACGGCACTGTACGCTGGTGTATTGATTACAGGGGACTGAACGACGTCACTGTTAAGGACGTGTTCCCGCTACCATTGGTAGACGATACGTTGGCAGGGAGCATTTGGTTTTCCAAACTAGATGCCAATGCCGCATACTGGCAGGTCAAGCTTAAGGAGGAGGACCGGAAGAAGACGGCGTTCATTACAAAGTATGGTTTGTTTGAGCACGTGAAAATGGGATTCGGACTTTGTAACGCGCCGGCCACGTTTGCACGTGTTATGAACCTGATCCTCCGAGGGCTCAACTGGAAGACGGTCCTGGCATTCCTAGATGACATTCTTGTGCTAGGCAAAAACTTCGACGACCACTTGGCGAACCTTAGGGAGGCCCTACAGCGGTGCCGGCTGCACGGGTTAAAACTCAAACCAAAGAAATGTAGGTTCTTTCAACGAGAGGTAGAGTTTCTGGGACGGTTAGTGGGCCCAGATACCCTTGCTATGGCGGATAAGGATATACAAGTGGTGAGGGAGTGGCCGACTCCCAAATGCTCAAAGGATGTGGAGCGGTACCTGGGATTGGTGAATTATCACCGAGCGTTCGTTAAGGACTTTGCTAAACTGGCAGATCCACTATACCGTGTAGTGGGAAAGAATGCCTTTCAATGGGGGATAGAGCAGGAGAAAGCATTTGGTGAATTAAAACTCTCGCTAACCACGCCACCAGTGCTGGCTCTCCCAAACTATACGGATGAATATATACTGGATACCGACGCTTCGGACACAGCCATAGGGGTTGAACTACTACAGATCCAGAATGGGGATGAGAAGGTCGTGGCATATGGCAGTTATGCACTGACCGGGGAACAGCGTCGGTATTGTGCAACGCGGAAAGAACTGTTGGCCGTGGTACGGTTCACCAGGCAGTATCGGTACTACCTGTTGGGACGACCGTTTGTAGTGAGAAGTGACCATGCAAGCTTGACTTGGTTGTTGAGGTTCAAGGAGCCCCAGGGGCAGTTGGCACGGTGGATGGAGGAGTTGTCACAGTACAACATGATCCTCAAGTACCGGGCTGGCAAGAAACACGGGAATGCAGATGCCTTGTCCAGGATACCGGTTGGACCGGGACACTGCAACGCATTTGCTGCCGGAGTTGAGCCAGGGGAACTGCCATGTGGGGGATGCAAGCACTGCACCAGGGCGGACAAAAACTGGGGAAGTTTTACCTAGGAGGTGGACGAAGCTATTTCGCTGGCAGCGCCAGGGCTACAGGAAGTTAGAGAGGATAACCAGGGGGTTGCAGGCGACTACCTTGGTGGGGATTGTAACTACTGTGCAGGGGCGGACGGCCAGCGAGGGAGTTCCACTGGGATCGCGGAATTGATCACTCCGCGGGGTCCGCAGGGGTTGCAGGGGTATGAGGACTTCGGTCAGGGCAAATATGAAGGTGACGACAAGTCATGGGCAGCACAGGGGGAATGGTTAGTGACAGAAGAGTCGTCTGGAGTACAGAATGTGGGCACCGGAAGTGGTGACCTAGGTACCAGAAACAGTTCGAGTGGAGAGAGCGGGGAACCATACCAGGCCGAGGGAGAGGGAGAAGAGGTTCTGAAAATGCCATGGGACCCCGGAGATGAATACCATGGGGTGTCATCTCTGGATGTTATATTGAGTAAAGATGATATACAGATCCTGAGGTGCAAAGCCGCACAGGAGGTAACGGTAGGCACCACAGAGCAACCGTCGTGTTGGGGCTTCCAGCTACAGCATGTGCGCGAGGCTCAGGCAAGGGACACGAATTTAAGCATCATTTTGGCATGGGTTCGAGACTCTCAAGAGCCACAAGAGGCAGTGCTCTTCCTGGCAAGCCCAGCGGCCAAGGCATACTGGTTGAACAAGGAATCATGTGTGCTGATTGATGGAGTACTCTTCAAACAGAGGAAAGTGACCGATGACAAGGACCTGGTGATGCCAGTCGAGTTGAAGCCCCAAGCCTTGGAATGGAATCATGATTTACCATCCGCAGGTCACCAGGGGGTTGCCAGAACCAAAGCAAAGGTCAAGGAGCGGTTTTACTGGTATGGCCTGGCTGATGACGTGTCGAAATACGTCACTACATGTGGTGTTTGTGCCCAACATAAAAAGCTGGATCGGTACGGGAAGTGTGCTCTAACGGAGTACCAGGCCGGGGCTCCTATGGAAAGAGTGCACATTGATTTCATGGGACCCCTACCGAAGACGCCAAGTGGCAACGAACACATCCTAATGATGGTAGACCAGTTTACCAAGTGGGTGGAGTGTGTCCCATTGCCTTCACAGACCGCAGAAGTTACTGCACGAGCTGCAGTCGATGGGTTCTTTTCACGATTTGGTTACCCATTCCAGCTGTTTTCAGACCAGGGTCGAAACTTTGAGTCAAAGTTATTTGCTGCCATGTGTGAAACTCTACATATTCATAAGTCCAGGACAACGCCCTATCGCCCCGCTGCCAACGGACAAGTGGAGAGATACAATCGGACGCTGATGGATGCTGTACGCTGCTTTATAGGCAAGTCTCAAAACCAGTGGGACCGACATCTCCAACAGCTGGCAGGTGCATTACGGGCGTCCGTGAATAGAAGCACCGGCTATACAGCGAATAAGCTCATGCTTGGTAGAGAGGTAAACACACCAGCCCACCTAATGTTTCCCTAGGCCAATAAGAAAGCAACGGATGTAGATGGATATGTGGCCGATTTGGCAAATGAGATGGGGAAGGCTCACAATCTGGCGAGAACCCAACTGAAGATGTCTCTCAGGAGGATGAAAAGAAATTACGATGTCCGTATCCTGGAGAGACCGTATGAAAAAGGAGACGTAGTTTACCTGCTGGACACGGCCACCCTTAAGGGCAAGTGTAAAAAGCTGAGCCCGCCCTGGAAGGGGCCCGCAGTTATCGTCAAGAAGATATCCGCCTATTTGTACCGCGTGAAGCTGAAGAACGCCATTTTTGTAACCAACCATGACAGGTTGAAGCCATGCAAGGACCGAAAACTGCCAGCCTGGGTACAGCAGTGGTTGGCAAACCCAATAGACGAGGGGGTCCAGGACGCAGAGGATGGCAAACTGTATTGTTCCTGCAGGAAACCATGGCAGGGACGATTTATGATACAATGCGACAGTTGCGATGAATGGTACCATGGGTCCTGTGTAAACATCTCGGCCACGGAGGCGCTCGACATCAACAAGTTCAAGTGTGGACCGTGCAAGACCCGTCCATCAGGGTAAATCAGCTTCTAACCCCGTTGTCTGCCTTGTGTACTTTCAGAACACCAGGACTACCGCAGACCAGGGTGATGAACGACTTGGAGCGGGTTGACAGGGAGACAGCCAAAGGACGTCTATGGGCATCAAGAGAGCTAGTGCAAACGATTGCACTCTGCCAGAGAGTCTCCAAGAGTGCTCAAGTGGAGACCTTGATGGGCCAGGTGGCACTTGCCCAGCGGTTGGGGAACACACGCTGGCTAAAGGCCGTCGCCAAGGATGCGTACGACTTTGAGTTCCAGAGCTGCGAGTGGGTTAGCGCCAACATCGCCCCTGTTGGGAGACGAGTGCGGACTTGGGGGAAAACCGAATCCGCAGCCGAGCAGGGACCATCGAAAGACAGGCGGTTGGAGGAGGATCCGCACCTGGAGCGGCGAGTAGAGGACGCCGGCAGCGGGGACATCCCAAAAGAGGAGCTGCTTGCATCCTGTGAGCAACCTCCTCTTGGGAAGTCACCCCCGGGGACGACTCTATAGTAGCGCAGGTGGAGAGGCTCCTTGGTCTGCAAGAGGACAAATCCTTTCCGGAAGTGATGGACCACCCAGTCGGACAAACGACACGACCCTCCCCTGTCAGGGCACTAGGTTCGGGACATGGGGATGAACGGCCATCCATAACGAACCAGATGGCCAGACACAAGGGTCCGCCATTTCAAGAACGACAGGAACCACCAGCTACCCACCACCGGATAGGTAAAGACGCGAGGAGCGACGACAGGGGTTTGTGGAGGAGACGTACGGAGAGCCGGGGTGAGCGAAGGACATCCTGTCCATCCTCCCCTAGTCGTCCCCGGCGATCACCTCCCAGGCATCCTCGGGCAGAAGGACGCTGTGATAAGGAGACCATGCAGGAGCAACACCATGCTGGGGCTCGGGGTGGGCGATGGACATCCTGTACATCCTCCCCTAGGCCTCAGCAGCGCGGGGGAAAGAGAAAGGACCCCCGATCTCCGTCTGGACATCAATGGAGAGGCTATGGGGGTAAGAAAGGAGGAATGGCATCCTGCCAAACATCACTTCGAAACTCCAGAAATGACAACCATATGATAAATCATCCGCGGCGGACAAGTTCCGGTAGTGACTTCCCCAACCCCCTTGCAGTCTGTGGGGTGGGAAGAGGTATGACGGTGGATTTGGAAGAGACGGTGGAGCCATCTCCAGTTGGTGAAGTGAGAGAATTGACCGTGAGAGTACCGATGTCCGGTACAGGAGCCGCCGGTGGAGTATCAACTACTCGTCAAGTGTCACTGCCGGTGGAACCAACAGTGTCGGTCTCTCAGACGTCAGTTCACATGCTTCCGGAGGACGACTCCAAGAAGGACCGGAAGAGTCGCCAACTGGCACGGAAGCACGAGCGGCAGGCATTGGTTAACAAGTGCCCATTTGGATGTGGGGGCCGTATCGTCTACGAGAAGGTCCATGCATTTGCGCTACACCTGCCAGCAGTATTCCAGGACAACTTGATGGATGCCCCGGCCAGGAGGGTTGCAGTCCTGAGCATGATCGCTGCCCGGTTGTTGGGGAGCGCTGCCACCTTGGACAATCTAGTGAGCTATGTAGAGGGCACTGGATTGCTCCAGGGGGAGGCGTTCCGGCAGATAACTCCGGCCCAGTCGAAGGCCATGGCGGAAATGTGCCAGGAGCTTGAAGTGGAGACCCCAGAGGTATTTACCCTTGTCCCACCCAACTCCCCGGCCATTCTGATCCATTGGCGAGTGGTGACCAAGTTGCTGGCAGTCCTCCCACCTCGGGAGCGAAGGCGCATCTACGACCTGTATGGGGAACTGGAAGGAGAAGACAAGGACCGACTGGTGGAAATGATGGAGGTGGTTCCATCGACCCCCGAAGGGTTCGACAGTCATTTTCACCTTGTGCGGGTGGAGCTGGGACTTCCTCGCGCTAGCTTCCAGGAAGCGATGGCAGCATTATCGCCGGCAGCAGAGCATGAAGTCCGGTTGGTTGGCGCGGTGGCCAATTTTTGCGACCCCGGCCGTTACCCAACAGCAGAAGAGGTGGAACTCTACCGTGGGCAAGGGGTGCTGACCACAATCGGGATCCATCCCAAGAAGGCATCCAGCTTCGACAAGGCTTCCTTTGTAGCTGCCCTGCAGATACCAGGAGTGGTGGGACTCGGGGAGGTGGGGTTGGACCGTACCGTTAAGGGAGGGATACAGTTGTCAGTTTTGGACATGGTGCTGAGACATCTGACATTGGCACGTCCTTATCTTACACTGCCGTGGGGATGAGCGAGGGGATTCTGACGATGTCTTCAGCACCCTCAGGATGATCCTTGGAGGTAGAGTGCCGCGAGAGCAGAGGGTCCATGTCCATTGTTTTACGGGCGGTGCCGGGATGGTCGAGCAATGGACCAGGGACTTCCCAAATGCTTATTTTGTTTTCACGCGGCTTGTGAGCCAATTTGGGGTGGCCCAACTGGCGGGCTTGTGCGCCGTTCCGGATGATCGTATCCTGTTGGAAACAGATGCGCCTTACTTTGAGTTACCTGGTTTCCAGAGATCAACTCCCGCGTTCATCGGGCAGGTCGCAGCGGTAGTCGCTACAGCTAGGTGTTGCTCCACTACAACCCTGCTGGAACTCACCGTTCGGAACACACCTCAACTGTACCTGCCGGAAGGGGCCAACACGTAAGCAGGGAGACCCTACCTAACAACATGGGACCAGATGTCGGGCCGGGACAGGTGGGTACTACGGGCATCCTGTCTATTCTACCCAGACCAAGGTTGGAGGTTCTACGGGCATCCTGCCTATTTTACCCAAACCAAGGTTGGAGGTTCGAACCCCTCCCCATGGCATGCCTCCTTCATTATAAAGTGGGGAGAAGTGTTGTGACTAGCAAAGGGCGAAAGGGCGAAGGAGCAAAGGGCCGGGGGTATCTGAATCAGGTCACGCGCACCTGCAGATCCCTGCAGACGGCTTGTGCTCGTTCCTATGAGAAAAGCCTATTGAGGAGCCGGGGACCACGGCGAGCGCGCGAAAGGACCCGGCGAGAGGTGACTCACCGCGGGAGCTTGGAAGGAGTTAGCCCGAAGCTGAAACAAGGAGAACAACTATATAGTCTAAAGTATACAAATTGATCCTGACAAGGAGACCATTGGAGCCACCACCATGGACAAGTGAGTACAATCACCTTATGACGAACCGCTCTTTGTTTTCTGGCATGAAACGGTCTGCAAGCTGACAAAAAGGGTGCTCGGCGAAGAAGGAGGAATTTCTGAAATCCAAAAAGACTCTCTTGATTGTCTTTTTAGCTTCTTAGAAAGTGGTAGGTGCTTTTTGAAATATTCCAAATTATTGTTAAAGGGTCTAGCTTCCAGATCAAAGCACAGGTAAATGTCTAAGTTTAATATCAATGAAATTTTAAAAACATGATGTTTGTTCGGTCACTCCAATTACCGAAATGGAGAGGATGGACCAAAAATTACCGAAATAGACCGAAATGGAGTGTATTTTGACTAGTTTTATGTTAATATATGTGTATTAACATAAACTATACAGATTATTTATTTATTCATGATAATAAATCATGTCCATTGGCATTTAGTCCCCCTGAACTGGGTGGATGTGGTAAAAAGACATTTTTATGATAGGATTTATCGAATGGAGTTTATTTTGTAGTTTTAGGGTTATAAACATTCTCTTTTTTTTTAAAAAAGAAAAAAAGAAATAGCCTTAGCCTATGTGAATTACTAAGCCCTGATAGTGATAATAAAGAATTATCCTCGACCTCTTAGTTTACGACCACTTAACGACAGTTGGCTACAGATAACAGTAATACATTATATATTTAAGAAATAGAAAATCGTTTACTGTGAATTATCGTTTAATATATCACGGTTTGGAGTTCAATTGTAAACAATAATTTCACGAGCCCGAAGGGCAAGTGAAATTATTGTTTACAATTAAACGACAAACCGTGATATATTACAGATAATTCACCGTAAACGATGTTCTATTTCTATTCTAATACCCATAAAATGTGAAAATAACGCACACATCTGAAGTCGTTCGCATTGTTTTGCTTGCTCTCCTAACGTTGCATACGTTACAATGCGCAATGCTTATTCTCCTAACGTTGCAAAAATTACAGTGATATATCGTTCAATATAACGAGATATTTTAAACTAGGCTGTATAGTGCGGGTGTTTTAGAATTGACAATAATATGATGTTAGCTAATCTAAAGTATTCAAACTTTAACAAAAATTACTGCAGCTTTGATTAAATTTTGTTCATTCTCCATCCGATAACATTTGTAAATGATAACCTCAACTTGTTTGTTTCCAGTGAACGGCATGTGTTTTCGTTCACCTTATTTACTATATTGGCTGTATACCAGATATCGTCATTTTTATGTTGATTCTTTAATATATTTAAATCAAAACTAGTCATTTCATAAATATTTTTGTCGGTAGAGAAGCTTACCCCTTTGCCGTAAATATTCTGAGTTTACATTGTTCCTATTCTCAGTAACAAGTGTCACGTGACCGTTACTAACTATAGACTGAATTGGGCCGGTCGCTTGAGCCGAATGTAGTAGTTATCGTCATGTTCAGTTTAATACCGAATAATCCATGTTTGGGATGATGAAAATGTGTGTATAGTTATTAATTGAAACATAAATATACCATTGCATATGCATACACAAAAAAAATTATCTAGAAACAAATGATATCTACAATTTAAAATGTTTTTTCAACTGTAGGTATCGGATGTAATTTACTTCACTTCGACGTTCATAATTTAAATCTGCAAATTTAAATTGATTGACGTGAACTAGTTGTCATCCTTGGCTGAAAATTGGTAGCACATGCTTTTAGTTTTTTGGGCATGTCAAATTGATTCAATGGTTCGACGTAAAAGGTCAGCTATTTTAAAAGAAAGTTTTCCTGCGCATGCGCCTTAGCGCGTGATTCCCCCGATTGTGTTTTGTTTATAACGGTATTTATACAGGTAAACGGGTTGGTTTGAGAGTGTAAGTTAACATTTCTAAAATATTTTTTTCTCTCCAATCGTCTGATGATAGTGTGTAATGATTTGTAAAGTGGGGTCGAAAAATAATCACAATATTGAGCGTTTTATTGATAATGACGAAATCTGGTGAATGACGATAACTGGTACACAACCAGTAGCTTTTATCCTGAGATGCAGTATTTTCATAAGCACTAGCGGATCCAGTGGGGGCGCACCCGCCTAAAAATTTTGGATCATACATGTATGTCCATGTTACTGTAGATAAAATACCAAACAATTTCGATGCACGCCCTCAGTATAAAAAAAATTCTCGCTCGCTCGTCGCATAATGGCTAATGAGTGGTTTACTTTTAAAACACATTGTTAAATCCTTTTATTTGAAAACGGGCTTTTTTACCCTATCAATGCACTACCGCTACCGTTTTATGACTATGAGGCTAGAAACTGACCAGAAAATTGACCAAAATATTACGCACCCCCTAAGCTGAAATCCTGGATCCACCCTGATACGGGCAATTTTATGCAAATGTGTTGACCTAAATTCACACTAGCTGACAGCATAGTAAAAAATGCAAAAATATAAACTATTTTTTAATTTAACAAGATGAAACAAAGCTGTACTTATTTTCTATGAAAAAATATGAGTAAATGTCTACCCTTATCACCCTAAAATCGATTTTTTTTTCAGTACTGTGGAGCTTGTAAAATTATTGGCTTCTGCTGTTTTCAAAACATGTCCGTCTGCTTGTCAGGAGTTTAGGTCACATGTTACGTAGGAAATGTTTGTTTTGTTTGTATGGTGTTTTACACCATTTTCGATACATGTAAGGTTATATATGACGGTCGATTTTTTGTGGTGAAGGCAGACCACCCACTTTTCCTGGGTAGAACCAGTACTGTACACCTCCCATCATCCGTAAGAATCGACACTTCCTCACTTACGAGTCGAGTTCCCAGTGGGATTCGAACCCGCAGCGGTGAGTGGCGAAGGTTTACAAGGCAACGTCGTTAACCATTCGGCCACGGATGTACTAACATATCAATTACCAGACATTTTTAACACAAACACCGATATTGCTGCATGTTTTATTCAGGTATCCGCCCTTGATATTACCCATTTACTACTTCTCATTTTAAGAGTAAATAAAACTTTTTAATATCTAATGAAAGGCAAACGATTAAATCATCACTACATCATAAAATATTTTATTTTGTTTAAGTTTGCTTTAAAATGGGATGCATTTAATTGCGAAAACACTGGTAAAGAGGTCAACTATCCATAGGAAAATTATCCGTACAGTAGCCTTAAAAAAAACATTAAAATGCTTATTTGCAAGTGTTTTCTGTTGCTCTTTCTAAAGAACTATTCATTTAGCAGACGATCATAAAAAATTATGACGAAATTTGTATAATAAACGTGCACAGACGCAATTTCTGCCGTCAGAATCACATGGTGGTTGAAAACAGATAGATAGACGATACTTAAAGATTTACGCGATGTCAGATGTCAAAAATGATGAACCTGGCAATTTTTATTTTGGCCTCATTTCAAGTTTTTTTATTGATATTTTATATGTAAATGATTGCGTTCAAATTAAAATTTTAATAACCAAATAATGGAAGATAAAATGAAAACAATTCCCCTCCCACTGTCCTCCATAAAGAAACAACACAGAAATATGTAAAAAAAAAAAGTTTCGAGTGGAGGGAGGCGTGGTGGAGGCAACATAATTACTGGTATGCAAGTAACCCTTGCATGACGAGCAAATAATGGGTAGTGCTACGACTGATTGACCAGTGTCAGAATAATGTGACTGGCGGGTGTGGGGGTATCATGTCTACTACGGCGTGGTATTCCAGTGTGGCAGCACTATAAAGAAACCATTGAGTTCGCTGCCTCAAGTAGACATATCATCACATCACACAACAACACACAGATAAAAGTCCAGACATTGTGCCTATAATCGTCGGGTAGGACGCCTGTCGTTGGTGGAGGGACTATAATCCTTAGAAATACACACACACACATAGTATCCGAACAGCAGTAGTATCCGAATTTCGTTCGTAACTCTTCATAGTTCAATAGAAAATATCAATTTTATTTAATAAAAAGATACATTTTTCATAATCAGAAGAATCGTCGTATACGAAAAAGTAAATATGTACCGAAATATAAATGATTTTCTTCTCAACACTCATTTCCCCGCAAATTTGCGCGTGGGGAAGTCGCGCGCTAACCACGCATGCGCACGCGCGCTAACCACGCATGCGCAGTTATGTGTTTTTAATTGCTCTCCAATATTTAAACAATGCTTCCCCATGACGACAGCAGCAGACGATAATAAATAAAAACTCTAATTTATATATATAACCCTGCTTATATAACATGTAGGCATAAACAATATTGGAAAAATACAATACTGCAGTAAAATATCGATCGGTCAAATCTGATTATACTTTAGTAGCGGACATTTCCACTTGATGTAATGGAGCCAACTCTTGGTAATATATTTAGGTCATAAATGGGATGAGTTGTCTTTCTTACGGAATGGGGCGTCCAATAGGGATAATGACCATAAATGTATCTGTTTTTTTACCAATTTGGCTATTACTTCTGTACCGCTGTCAATCAACGGTTATTGGTTACCCTTTTTGAGAGCCCCTATTAACAGCACATGCGCGAGCTTGTAATCGGATGTTGTCATTTTTAACAATGAAATGAACTTAACTTTACTCTGTAAGTTGTTTTTGTTTGAATATTATCAAATAACAACAAACAGTACAATAAACACTATTTCCTGTTCGGCTGCTACTTGCATACTAGTATATGTGTAAGAATTGATCAAAACAACACCCAAATGTGTAAAAAAAAAAAATAGTTTTGTGGGGGGGGGGGGGGGGGCAACACAGCTATAAAACTACAACACAAACAAAATTATAAGTTTCGTGGGGTGGGAAGCAACATGGCTCAGGGCTTTTTGTCATGATTTTGGGAACATGACCCGTACCCATGGAATTGGGAATTTTAGCGCGATTGTTAATAAAATTCGGAAAAATATAAAGTAAAGCATTCCTTTCATAATTATATCTTTAATACTGTTTTTTGTACACCAAGATAAACAGAAGCATTTATAAGCTTTTGAACCCCAATCATTGGATTGGCACACTTAAAAACTTTTTCATTTTCCCTCTTAATTGGGAAAAAAAGAGATGTTTTGGCATTGGGAATATGGCCGAATTTCGGCTATAAAAACAGCCAAAAAAAATCCTGTGGCTATGTGTGTAAATAAGAATTGACAATTAGTCAAATTCAACTCCATTTCGGTAAATCCTCTCTATTTCGATGACAGCTCGGACAAGTTCGAAAACCAGCCAGATCGGACCAGTAACAGCAGAGTTATGGCCCCTTGATTTAGTTAAAAATGCTATATTTTGCCTCGTTAAGACGATAAGGCTTTCATCTTTCATCCGATCTTTACGAAACTTTACCAGATTGTTTATATCAATGAAAGCTCGGACAAGTTCAAAAACCAGCCGGATCGGACTAGTAACAGCGGAGTTATAGCCCTTTATTTAGTTTAAAATGTTATCATTTTTCATGCGATCTTTACGAAACTTTAGTAAAGTTTACCGGATTGTTAATATCAATGAAAGCTCGGTCAAGTTCGAAAACCATCCAGACTGGACCATTTACATAGGATTCATGGCCCTTGATTTTCTGAAATATGCTATATCTTGGCCTCATTAAGACGAAAGGGCCTTCATTTGGCCGGATTTCATTGAAACTTTGCAGGGATGATCATTCAGTACCAAGCCTAGTTGTACAAGGTCACCGTGTTCCAGTTGAATGATTTTGGCGGAGTTATATCCCTCTAAAGGTTTTAATACACAAACTTTGTTCTGACTAGTTCTCCTGAACCCCTGGCCGGATTAAACGAAACTTTTTAGGGATAATCAATTCCATGTCTAGTTGTGCAAATCATCGCCGTGTTCCGGTTGAATGATTTTTGACGGAGTTGTGGCCCTTTAAAGGTTTTAATACACAAACTTTGCCTGATCTACTTTTCCTGAACCCCTTGCCAGATTTCAGAGTTATGGCTCTTTAAATGTTTTAATACACAAACTTTGTCCAGATTAGTCTCTTCTGAACTCTTTGCCAGATTTCAGCGAATCTTGGCAGGGTTGATCAGTACTAAGCCTAGTTGCACCTGTCATTGCCATGTTCTGGTTGATTGAATTTTGGTAGAGTTATGAGCCCTTAAAGGTTTTAATACATTAACTTTGTCTAGACTAGTTCTCCTGAACCTCTGGATTTCAACGAAACTTTGCAGGGATGATCAGTAACAAGCCTAGTTGGTATATCATCACCATGTTCCGGTTGAATGATTTTTGAAAGACTTATAGCCCCTAATACATAAATTTTATCTTGTGCCTGTAGAGCGTCCACAGGCCCTCAAAGGGCCTCTTGTTTTTAATTTATTATAAATTTGTAATAAAGGTAACTCATAAAAAACGTTGTAATTCTCTGCGATTGTCCGCCGCAGATCGCGGTGATTAACCATTGAAACCACTGTTGAGACCACTGGACAGAATCGCGGTGACCGAAAATGACCGTCGCGGTGATACGTGAAATATCACCCATGGCGGTGTTGAAATTTATCGTGTGCGTGATGCAGTTTAAATGCGGGGGTACGCGAAATTTGTAGGTTCCGCGTGGCACAGTTTTATGTAGGGGGCACTTACAAGGAAAGGGGGCACTTAAAGGGAGGAATACGGTAAATAAAAATGTCAGTAAATATTTGATTTGTCAAGTAACTTTTATTGAAGTGATGAGTGGGAACTCTGCGGCACCAAGTTTATACAAATTGTATTCCTTCGATCATGTTAGCCTCAGCCTAAAAACAAGAGTTTTGTAATAAAATAAAATCTTCTTATAAACGTAATAGATCTATTGATATTTTGTATGGAGCACAAGTTTATGGTACTCCCATTATTTCGCTATGTGACTTTGAGGTTATGAATGGCCTTGCCTTGGGGTCAGAAAATTTACATAGGAAATTCATAACAAGAGATCTCCTTTTGAAGCTGTATGGAATTTTTTTTAACTATTTATTTACAGATCTGCACAGACATGGCCTCAACAAATTAAAAGAGAAACTAAATGAAGCTCAAGTTCAAGCTGTTGTTGCGCATCATCTTTTTGCACCTTTGTTGCCATTAGCTTCTTACTTGCTTGATGGAAAACATTTCCCTCGTGATCTACAAAAATGTCCCTCCTGCGGAGAAGATCTTACAAGTAAACTGGGAAACACTTCTTTTGGTAAGTTAATATTCATTGCAAATTTAATGTTTTTTCTTGTACAGTTGCTCTCACACGGAACTTGCATAGTTCGCGAAACCCCACAGTTGTAATTCATCGCGGACACACCGTTTTTGGGAGGAAGTCCGCCTAACCCCGTGACGATATTTTATTTAAAAATGAACAACTTTAGTATTCATTTGTAATCGCGGCAAAAATTATTAATATGTTTATGCTGGCAAGGTTAGGAGAGACATTTTGAATGACATTCTTACTATAAACCAATTGATTCCATTTTAAATATAAATTGCTCATGACATTGCTCGAAGAATAGGAGAGCCCAATGCCCGGGGCTGCTCGAAATACATTTCGGGCCGGTCTCATTTTGCAAGCAAGGAGCCCGTCGGGCCTGTCTAAAAAAACACTCTTGTATCCGATTTTTGACTCATCTAAATTCTCGCATTGAAAGACGAAAGCGTTAATTCAATAAAATGGCAATAAGCACGCATACACAAGAGTCCCTGCTGGATATTGATAATTATACCCCCCTGCCTATCAATACAAAATACTTGTCCGGGATTTTTCTCTAAAACTCCATGTTAGAATTTATTAAAACTTGCTAGGAAGTATTGATATCAAGAAGAGATGTGCATACTATCATGACGTTCCGGTTCAATAATTTTCCACTGAGTTATGGCCCTTTGTATTTTTAATGCATTTCATACTTGGTAGTCAAATAGAAAATTCTTGTTCGGGCTATTTCTCTAAAAACCCATATTATAATTTCGTGAAACTTGCTACAAAGCATCAATATCAAGTGGAGATGCGCATATTATCATGACATTCCGGTTCGATAATTTTCCACTCAGTTATGGACCTTTGTATTTTTTATGCATTTTATACTTGGTAGTCAAATAGAAAACTCTTGTCCCGGCTTTTTATGCCCCCGAAGGGGTGCATATAGAAGTCGCAATGTCCGTCTGTCAGGATCTTCGTTCGTCTGTACAATCGTGTCCGGTTAATAACTCTGACAATAATGGACGGATTTTCAAATAACTTTGCACAATTGCACACCACAAGATGACGTGTCGCTCACATAATCCAGGTCCGTGGCTCCAAGATTAAGGTCACACTTAGAGGTCAAAGGTCAAAATAAACTGCTTTCGTGTCCAGTTAATAACTCTGGCATTCATGGACAGATTTTCAAATAACTTGGCACAAGTGCTCACCACAACAAGACGACGTGTTCAGGGTTCCGGAAATACGGTTGCCCGACGCCCCGGGCAAGTGGATTTTGAGTGCAGTCAAGGCCATCCTTAAAAAAATATTTGTTTGCTGTGCTTCAACCCTGAATTTTTTAAGTGGGTAGGTAGGTAGGTCTTTTTTTTTTCTTTTTTCTTTTTTTTGCCACAGTCCTAATATTCATCAAACTTTTGAGCACAAAAGCTCAGACTGACTAGAACAAATATTATTTGTGACATCAAGACATTAAAAACACACACACTTTTCAGAGATAAAACTCAACAAAGAACTTGGAAACAGGTTTCAAAAACAAAAGAAATATTTAACACACATTTATCAAATCAATGCACTTTAACTGTCAAACATATATCAATGCTTAATGCAAACAATTGAATGACTAGAATTTTAAAGACTGATATATGACAAGATAATAACTTCAGTGCTTGTCAAAGATTTAAAATTAAAACTCTTCTACAAGATGACTTCAAAGTCCAGGAAACATGGGAGGAGTTTCAAATATATAGAGAATATTATGTCAGTGCTTTTACTATCAAGTTTATTAGGCAAGGCTTAGAAAACTAAGAATGGCTCGGCTTCTTTGTTTTCGTGCCGAGCCTAAAAACACGCCTACTAGACTCCGCAACCGCCTCCAAAAAGAGGTGATAATACGACGTTTCGGAGCCACTTCCGATGCGGTTGCGGAGAGTAAATTGAAGCAGCAACGGTAAGTGTGAATTTAATATTTTCTTTTTTTTCGGCCCAAACTCGATCATTTTAAAAAATCGCGGAATGTGGTACGATGTAGGAATGTTTTCCCTTCCTGTTTCATGTGTTGGTTTTGAAATATATTGAAAAATGTGGTCTGTAGAACTGTCATAAGTCAATCGACGAGTGTAATTTTCTCAACTGGACATGGTTTTCACTCCGTTTTTCTGCCGTTTTATGAGAAAACTGCCCACGAATGAGGTCTATGACTTTGAAATCACCTATCTTTCATCGTTCAATGAAAAGATTTCAATCGAATATAAATTGAAAAGAATTATGGTCGTTTTTTATGAAGAGGCGGTGTCGGAGAGTAAGAGGCGGATTCGGAAAGTAAGAGGCGGTTTCGGAGACATAGATAAATACTATGTAAACGCTTGAATCATTTTCAAGCATCTCTGAACCTGAGGATTTAAATGACAAAATTGAATCAGAACTAGATAATTTTCAAGTTAATAACATTCTTGATGAAGTTATAACAGTTTTATCGGAAAACGAGGCTGGTGAAGAATTCGTTACATTTTTGAAATTGGTAGCGGAACGGAAGTTTCCTCTGGACAATGTAGCGTTTCGTCTGTTTCTAGATCTTGTGCGGTGGTTTAATTGTGACGATATTCGTTCTATGCGTTACAATGACACAAGCCGATATTCGTTCTATGCGTTACAATGACACAAGCCTTAAGTTCTTTTGGATAGGAAAACATTTATTTGGAGGTCGGTTTCTGAAATTCATGTCAGGACCGAAATAAATGTTTTCCTATCCAAAAGAACTTAAGGCTTGTGTCATTATAACGCATAGAACGAACGTCGTCACAATTAAACCACCGCACAACATCTGGAAACACGAAACGCTACATTGTCCAGAGGAAACTTCCGTCCTGCTACCAATTTCAAAAATGTAACGAATTCTTCAACAGCCTCGTTTTCTGATAAAACTGTTATAACCTCATCAAGAATGTTATTAACTTGAAAATTATCTAGTTCTGATTCAATTTTGTCATTTAAATCCTCAGGTTCAGAGATGCTTGAAATGATTCTTCATGAAGAGACGGACCATCAGAATATAGGCACGTCTCCTCCAACATTTCGCAAAGACTGTCTTCACTGTCCGTTTCCCACTGTTCCTTATCATTAGTATAATTTTCAATGTTTACATTTCGAAAGTGGAGATTTTTTTTCATGTTAGAACCCAATTTTCTAGGAGTTGAAGTTTTACTTTTTATTGGAGATAAATATTTTTTGTCTTTTCATGTATGGTGAAAGTGTGGAATTTAGGCGTTTTCTTTTGGTTGAAATTGTCTTTCTCGGACTGCCGCTCAAAAGGTTGAAAACATTTCTTGCTTTGTAGTTCTTTCTTATAGATAACGCTAGTCCTTTTTCTTGTTACCTTTGATTTTACCCATCTGAAACAAACAACAGCAAACACTTACTGGTAGTCATGTATTACTAGTATATGAATAAGTATACCTGTCAATGTTCCCTCTTTTCCAAGAAGTCTCTTATTTTGCTGTTTAAATTGTCCGATTTTCGTAAATAATGACTGATATTCTGCCGTTTCCCTACTTTGTATTATATAATATTGAAAATCTAACCTAGTATCATTTTTTTCTTTTAAAAGAAATGATACACCGTTGTAAATTTTAAACAATATCAGAAAAAATGACTTTTTAAAATATTCTCATCTTTCAAGCTCGTTCCAGAATTTTCCTGGATAAAACATAATTAATACTGGAAACAGCGAAGACATCTGAAAACTATAGGAAGCAGACTCGGTTTTATAAGTGTGTTCTTTCGAGGTATATTATATGTATAATGCAACTTTTGTTCAGCCTCCAAACCCAACCGGGCTTCCTCGTCTATCTCCGTAAGAATAGACTAAGGTCTAAAAAGGAAAGGACTACACCAAGTGTGATTTGACTTGTGATACAGAAGATATATTCTTGGACGAAACAGTAACAACGGCATTTATTGAAACGTATTGAATTCTACAATGTTCACAATAATTGCAAGCGTTTACATATTATTTATCTATGTCTCCGAAACCGCCTCTTACTCTCCGAATCCGCCTCTTACTCTCCGACACCCCCTCTTCATAAAAAACGACCATAATTCTTTTCAATTTATATTCGATTGAAAAAAATTCATTGAACGATGAAAGATAGGTGATTTCAAAGTCATAGACCTCATTCGTGGGCAGATTTTTCATAAAACGGCAGAAAAATGGAGTAAAACCATGTGCAGTTGAGAAAATTACACTCGTCGATTGACTTATGACAATTCTACAGACCACATTTTTCAATATATTTTGAAACCAACACATGAAACAGGAAGAGAAAACATTCCTACATCGTACCACATTCCCCGATTTTTGAAAAAGATCGAGTTAGGGCCGAAAAAAACGAAAATATTAAATTCACACTTACCGTTGCTGCTTCAATTTACTCTCCGCAACCGCATCGGAAGTGTCTCCGAAACGTCGTACTATCACCTCTTTTTGGAGGCGGTTGCGGAGTCTAGTAGGCGTGAAAAAACTTGATAGTAAAAGGCACTGACTTAATAATTATATTCTATTTATCATGTAGATTATCCACATTTTTTTGTATGAATTACTATTATTACCTATTTCTCAGAATGTTACGCTTATCGAGGACGCCGCCATGTTGTTGTTTTTTGTTGTTTTATGACGTCAGGCAACGTTACGTGCATGACGTCAGATAACGTCACGTACAATAAACGCCGAGGATTTCCGCATTGATTTGCTCTATTGGTCAGTGCCTAATAAAGCGAAATTTGCCCAGGGCAAGTGGATTTTCAAAATAACCCTGGTGTTGCGCTCAAAAACCAGGTCCGTGGCTCTAAGGTCAAGGTCACACTTACAGATCAAATGTCAAATCGTGTCCGGTCAATCACTCTGGCATTCCGTGACATATTTTGAAATAACTAATCACAGTTCTCACCACAACAACATGATGTGTCGTGCACAAAATCCAGGTCCGTGGCTCCAAGGTCAAGGTCACACATAGGTCAAAGGTCAAATCATGTCCGGTCAATAACTCTGGCATTCCTGGACGGATTTTTAAATTACTTGGCACAAGTGCTCACTTAAGATGATGTGTCGAGCACAAAATCCAGGTCTGTGGCCCCAAGGTCAAGGTCACACTTAGAGGTCAAAAGTCAAATTGTGTCCGGTCAATAACTCTTGCATTCCTGGACGGAATTTTAAATAACTTGGCACAAGGGCTCACCACAATAAGACGTGTAGCGCACAGAATCAAGGTCCGTGGCTCTAAGGTCAAGGTCACACTTAGATGTCAAAGGTCAAATTGTGTCCGGTCAATAACTCTGGCATTCCTGGACGGATTTTCGAATAACTTGGTACAAGTGCTCACCACAACCAGACAATGTGTCGCGCACAAAATCCAGGTCCGTGGCCCCAAGGTCAAAGTCACACTTAGAGGTCAAAGGTCAAATCGTGTCCGGTCAATAACTCTTTTCATTCCTGGATGGATTTTCAAATAACTTGGCACAAGTCCTCACCACAACCAGACGACGTGTCGCGCACAAAATCCAGATCCGTGGCTCCAAGGTCAAGGTCACACTTAGAGGTCAAAGGTCTCTTCGGGGGCATTTGTCACTTACTGTGACATGGTAGCAGCAGTGGTAGTAGCAGTGGTAGTAGTGAAAGTGGAAATAACAGTAGTAGTGAGAGCGAGTGTAGTAAAGGCAGTAAATGTAGTGGCCATATCAACGGGGACAACTCCATAGCGAGCTGCTCGACGTGCTCCCCCACAACGCAACGCACCTCCATGATAGTGAGATCGTATAAGGATATGCTGGCGAATACCACACCAGAGACAGTGCCGCAAGTGGAGACGGCGGCACCAGTACCGATAGTGGTACCATCAGTACCAGTGGTACCAGAGGTACCAATAACAGTAGTAACAGAGAGTAGTGCTAGTAAGGAACAATGGTTAACCAAAGTCAAACCCCAGAGAAGCCCTCCACCTTACACGGCCTCAAAGATCGTGACAGTCATGATGACGCTATGCACGGTAGCTGGGCAATTCCCACCCCAATGTTATGGGAAAGTAGTAGAAGCATTTATAAGGCATGTAGGTGCTGCCTTCTGCACACCAAGGACTGTGGGCCAGGGTCAAAACCCACAATTCTGCATTGTAGAAAGTAAATTACATATAGCAAAGCAGTTCACGTATGGACAAATGGATTACAAACTTGTACCAGTAACCTCTCCCAGTAGCAAAATAAACCAAGATAAAGCATACAGTAAGGGGGTAGCCCATACAAATTTAACAAAGGACATTACGGAGGAAAGACTAATGGCATATCTGGACGCAAAAAACAACAACATAAGTAGTGCATATGTGCCTAATAGGCAATCAAATCAAAATTTGACAACAATCATTATAACATTTAGTACGGCAAGCATCCCGTCCTCTATTACAACAAAAACAGGAGTTACAATTGTAGTAAATCCAGCCCTCCTAGCTATAATAAGGTGCAACAACTGTCAAATGCACGGACATAGCACCATAAAATGTACCAAAGGACCCCAATGCCCTCACTGTGCAGGATATCACACAGGCGAATACTGTCGTCAAAGAGGCAATAAAAAATGTGCAAACTGTGACAAAAAGCACAGCGCAGCATACAAAGGATGCCCTGCGTATAAGGAATATCTAAAAATAGTAAATGACAAAAATGCTAAATTACAAAAAGCCCATGTGGGTCCAAAAAAGCCAGTGTCATCACCGGCACCCACACCCCCTCAAAACAAAGAATGCGTCCAGATAGCGCCTGAGGTAACACCCCCGGTCCAATCTATTGACCCAAAAACGGAAGCAATAATAAGGGACATAATTAAGAAAATAATACCAAAACTGGGGGTACCCAATATAGAACAGACCCTGGTAGATAGTATAGTGGATGAAGCTATAGCCTCAGAAATGGCCCACACCATAGCACCAACGACCCAAGCCCCAAACACCGTAGTCAACGGGACACGGAGCAAAAATGGAGCCAACAGAATCCCAATCCCTCCCACACCCCACTGGGCTAACATGCCAAACTACGGACCGATGTATGATCAGCACAGATCATTCAGATTGAACAGAGGACCACCCCCACCCCCACCCCGATGGGGCAATCTCCCATACAATCCATATAGGCAGCAACATAGAGTGCACCCAATAGACAGGAGGCCCCCTCAAAATATGGGTTACTTTGCCCAACCCCCATACTACCCATACTAAATAAATAGGGTAAAACTCCCCAATTGCAGCCCCAACCACTACTACTAGGATCGTTACTTATTACGCCCCAAAAAATAATAAGTTTAACTTTAAGAAACAGAACCTAGTAGTCATGTCCTGGAACGCCAGGGGCCTCACGGGGAGAAAAGCGCATAAAGCAACAGAACTCCAGCAGGTACTAGAAAATATGAACCCTAAACCAGATGTAATTTGCATTCAAGAAACATGGTCAAAAGAAAAGGCCGTAAAACTAATTGGATATCAAACACCAATTAATACCCAGAGGCCAGGCCCTCAAAAAGTTGGGGGTGTAGCGATATATGTTAGATTAGGGATCCAATTTATAGAGAACAAAGACAAAACAATAGAAAATATAGAATACAACTCTGTCAAAATACAGGGAACCACACAAAACGTGGTTATAATTAATGTCTATATCGCTCACACCGACTATGCCAATGAAAATAATATAAGAGCTTTATGTAACAATACAACACACTGTACAATTATGACCGGGGACTTCAATCTAAAAAACCCATTGTGGAACCCCCCGGGCGATCCAAGGCATGACAATCAGGCTACGTATCTTATAGAAACCCTTAATAACAGGAATATGCAAATAATTAATAATAATCAGGCCACTAGATTAGGTGAAGACGGTCAACGGGATTCTACCCTAGACCTTAGTATAGTCTCAAATAGTATAGCCTATAAAGCATCCTGTAGTGTTCTGGATAACACTATAGGAAGTGACCATTACCCTACAATCACTAGCGTTAATTTCAAAACCCAATACCAGCCCATAGTAATCCCAGCTAAATGGAAGGTAGACAAAGCAGATTGGAATAGGTATAAACACACATGTGACCAACACTTCGATTACAACACCCCTGAGACCAATATCCAAGGTAAATACAATGCTTTTACAACAGAACTACAAAATGCGTGCAAAACGGCAATACCAAAAACTAAAGCCGCCATAAAGAAAAGAAAGAACGTTTTTCCCTGGTGGACAGACCAATGCAAAATAGAGATTAAAAAAAGGGAAAACCTCAGGAAAACATATAAGTTTAATAAAAATGATGAAACCTGGAAAAAATTCAAATCCCAGAGATCCATAGCTAAAAATACTATAAAAAAAGCAAAAGATGAATGCTGGAAACAATTCATATCCCAAATAAACTACAAAACAACATCAAAACAAGTCTGGAATATAGTTAAAAGGTTCAAAGGTCAACCAATGGAACCGATACCCACTTTAGTACAGGATCAAAAAGAAATATATGATAACCAAACTAAAGCAAACGTACTGGCATCCCAATATCAGAAAGTAAGCAGTGATATGAATTATGACGAACAATTTCTAAAAGTAAAGAAAATAAATGAAACAATGTATGATAAATTAATGGAAACAGAAGGAGACCACTCTGACTGCGATTTTAATAAGCCATTTACACTCTCTGAGCTCAATTTAGCCCTCCTAACATGTAACAGCACAGCCCCGGGGGAAGACAGTATTCATTACGACATGATAATTAACCTCACAACAAAGGGAAAAATTAAACTGGTCGAACTATATAACTATTCCTGGTCAAGTGGAACACACCCCGAAGACTGGAGTGAATCCCTCATAATCCCCATCCTTAAAATGGGAAAAGATAAAACCCTCCCATCGTCGTACAGGCCTATATCCCTGACCCCAGTACTCTCTAAACTCATGCAAAAAATGATAAAACCCAGAATTATAGCCTATGTAGAAACACAGGGCCTAATGTCAATAGACCAGTCAGGATGCAGGCCTTACCATTCCTGCACCGACCACCTCGCAAGATTAGAAAATGATGGTAGACAAGCCCAACTTGAAAATAACTACTTACTAACGGTGTTCATGGACCTTAGTAATGCCTTTGATATACACTGGAACAAGGGAGCCCTCATGTTAATGTATCAGCTGGGAATCAGGGGGAGACTACTCAAATGGCTCAATGTATTCTTAATGGAAAGAAAAATTAAAGTTAAAGTGAATGGTCATGTATCCGACACTAAAATAGCAGAAAATGGCTGTCCCCAGGGTAGCGTTTTATCTCCAATCATCTTCTGTATATACATGAATACTCTAAAATTTGCGGTAACAGAGCACAACGAAACTATTACAACACGGTTAAATCACACCAATCTCGCCCAATACGTAGACGACGGGGCCATGTGGATAAAATCGCGAAGTCCGGTCAAACTAACAAAACTAGGGCAACAACTGATGTCCAAAATCGAAAAATGGTCAATAACGTGGGGTATGAAAATAAACCCCGAAAAAACCCAGGTCATGATAATATCAAAACCACGAAAATATCCCGAAAAAGAATTTAAACTAAAAAAACTAAAGCTATGTAACAAAACAGTAGAATACGCGCCACATGCAAAACTCCTGGGAATGTACTTCGATAGGCATTTGACATGGAAGAAACACATCACTTATGTCATAGAAAGATGTAATAAGGATATGCGCCTGCTTAGAATGTTAACTAACAGCACATACGGTGCAGATAAAACATCCTTAATCAACCTATACAAAGCGCTAATCTTAAGTAAAATCAGTTATGGAGACATAGCATATGCCTCCGCGTCCGATAGGTTACTACATAAATTACAGGTGATACAAAATAAAGCCCTCCGCATCGCCACAGGGGCACATAGGTCAACCAACATAATTGGACTCATGGCCGAATGCGCAGAAACGCCACTTTTTATACACCGCGAAAAGAATATGCTTAAATACTGGGCCAGATCAACCCGGCTAGAGCATAACCTCCCAATTAACGCGCAAATAACAAGGATAGGCATATTCGAACATAAAAAAGATATTACTAGCCTAAAACTCCCATATACTCAGCAAATACAAACCTTGCTAAGTAAACATAACATGGCCAATCTATCAATATCAAAACCCGTCTACCCCGATAATACGATAATACGAACCTTGAAGCCGTGCCTCGATCTCACCCATTTAATTAATAAAAAACAAACAGAACCCGTGATAGCCCGCAATATAAGCATAGATCATATAGACAGCAACTATAAGGATTATGTCAAAATATATACAGATGGGAGTAAAAACCCCGAGAAAGAAATAGCCGGGTCGGGAATTTGCATATACAGTACCGACAATACTTTGATTTCAGAACAAGGTTATAAAGTAGACCATAGGTTATCAGTATACACAACCGAACTAGTTGCGATTCGAATAGCGCTCAAATGGATAATATCAATCAAACCCGAAAAAGTGGTGATATTCAGCGACAGTCTGAGTTCACTACAATCAATAGATAATGGTACAAATAATAGTAGACCCGACCTAACGTATGCGATCCTAAAACATATCAACACCATTTCAGAATTAAACATACATTTAGAAATGAATTGGATCCCCAGTCACGTAGACATAGAAGGGAATGAAAGGGCGGACTACTGGGCTAACAGAGGGGCAAGCAAAGGCACCCCTATATCCCTGCCATTAGGCCTTAAAGAAGTATATTCGATAATTAAAGCTAAAATGACAAGTGAATGGAAGCAATATTGGTCAAAAGCTACCACACAACGTATCTCCATGCACCCCCATGTACCAAATAAAGTAATACAATATAGCGATGATAGGCGCATGGACATTGCATATACCCGACTAAGATTAGGACATAGCCGGCTAGGAGACAATGATAAGATAAAAACTAGCAACGGAATAAGCACAGATTGCGAAACATGCGGTCAAAACGGATCATTTGACCACACCTTCTTTGACCCCTCGGGTCTATGCCCCTTAAATTTAAGCCAACGCGAAACACTAAAAACCGACATTCTCAAGTTAGGAATAAAGATAATAGACCAGAAAGCGCTATTATTCCCGGAAACTCAATATGCAGTAGAAACGCGGAAAGCGGTATTTAAGTTTCTCCGATCGACAGGAGTCTTATACAGAATATAGACTCGAACATGCTCTGTTACCGCTAAGTAATCAGTATAAAGGCACTAAGTGGTGACATTTGTGTATATGGGGATCGCTGACATGCATGTAACAATCAATCCCGTGCGTAATATGTGTACCGGATGATCCTCATATACACAAAACTCATATGGTGCACATGTGTGTGGTCTTATTTAAGTAGCAAATAGCCAGTAAAAGATTAGGTACGTCGGGATATGTAGTATGTAGCATGAAATGTATGGGGCTATGTGTATACCTAGCCATATGGGGGTATGCTGTACATCTGATCTTGACTTCTGCCATCAATAATATAAATGCATAAACGGAAATGCACACATTTGTTATTCTACCAACATATCTCAAGACGAGTTATTAACGATAAAACACCAAGTAAATGGACCCACACTCTACTTGCAGCACCAGTGCCCCTCGGTATAAGGTGTAGGATACATGCTTTGCTCCCATGGGCACCGAAAGTGGGATGGGAAATCAAGTAGGGGTGGAACCCATAACTTAAAAAACAGTAAAAAACCAACATTGCAGTAACGGTGCTCTCTCTTTGGACCGCGCGGATAATTTCAATCCGTTTTGCAAAACGAAAATGCAACTTACACCTGATTGGTTCATTTTCAATCCGTATCGCGAAACAAAAAACCAACAATTTCCTGATTGGTCCATTTTCAATCCGTTTTGTAAAACGAAAATAAACCATAATGTCAACGAAATGGGGATCGAACATGTAATATGTAAATATAAATGTATGATTATATAGATAATGTAAAAATACCAAGATATGGACAAGTCAAAACGGCCTATTACTATAATACATAGCGAAAGTTAAAAACGATTAGTTGAGTCTAATGTTGGGCTTCATCTGCACGAGGAATATTTTCTGTGGTACTATGATAACGGCGGGGCTCAAGCGATTTCCATGGTTCATAGATCAGGCGGCGACGCGTATAAGCGCGGTCCTGCAGCCTGTTATATGAACTGCGCGGTCCTGACCGTGGGATCCGAGTCATTACGTTTGAGTACGGGCCCTAAAACTCGCTTAAAACTTAGAATAGGACAAACCATATCATGACAGGCAGAATACAATATAACAGATACAAAAAGTTAGATAAATAGAGAAGATGTACAGTATAAACCATAACTATGGTGCACACGGACATTGTAATATGGACCCATGGCCAAATCCGCCATCCCTCCGGACACTCGGTAGTGACTGGGGTCGTAACTCACCCTGGATCCAGCTCTGTGAGCACTGAGTAAGGTTAACGATGAGGAAAGCGGCACCGGACCCCATATCAAGAATGGTGACAAACATTGCACGGTGGGGTCGCGCTGCCAAATCAATGCCTCAACTATGCTGGTACATAGTAGGCGAGTCTCTCCACTGACACATATACAGCGAACGAATGCTCGCTGTAGTCTTTGGGGCGTGCAAACGTATTATCGCTTAGGCTATAAGAAGACTTAAAAGATGGGGTAGCGCGACACCACTTTGGGATACTTTAAAGGATAAAAAGAACATGCGTACATAGCAGAGCCGGTATAGTTAGTAATGATAGAAATAGTACAGTATTAACATAGGCAAGTTACAGCCCCTTTAGGTTAAGCAATATGTCATAACAAGTTGTACAGTGAGGTCGAGCTACCACATATATCCTATGTGTCTGCATGTATGTATGTATGTATAAGAGTATGCATGTAAATTTACCAGTATCTATAGCACATAAGCGCCGGATGCCATCCCTCCCCCGCCCCGGTATAAGACTGTTATATGTAACTCTTCGACAGACCTTGGCGTACAACGCGCTGGAGTGGGAGAGAGAGGGCATCTGGTGTGCATGAATGTATGTACAGGTATATGTATGTAAACGTACAATAGTCAATATAATTATGCTGTAAATTTATCCCACTAAGTGCTCATCCCATCAGAAGGGATGGGACCATCAGTAAACTTAAAAACAGTGACATTTTTGACATGGCTCACACACTTATATATGAAAAACTTCACCAATTACTGACTCCAGGATTAGGTTGACGATGGGATAACGGACTGCTCCTGTGGTACCCTAATCACATAGTTGGTAGGGGGTATTTTATGAGCATGCTGGTGTTGCACTGTCTAACCGTCTCGCCTATAGGTTGTCTTGAGTCTTTGGTTGCTGATTTGATTTGTATTGTGGTGTGTTGTGCCTTGCTTATCGTATATTTCGACCATAAAATCAGCAATAATACCACTTTAAAACCAAGTGATTTCCATCCGGTCCGCGCTTTGTCCAAATTGACAAATCCGACCTTGACACTTATATCGACCCTGACCCTGAATAACATAGTTAAGAAACTCGGCAATAAATACATATTTTTAAGTAGGACACCAAAGTAGGTCAGGTCAGGCCAGTAGAACACGACAGGTTAAGGTCGACGCAATTAAAATGAAACATCTAGGAAACAAGTGAAATGTTTATATGTATGAGTGTGCAAGAATATATAATAAATACCTGTAATGATATTATTCTGTATATATCTACTATGTGAATGGATGTATGTATATCTATGTGTATGTATGAAATATTATATTATCCTTTTATATAAGTACCTACTATGTGGTATCACCCAATATTCGTATATATATATATATATATACCCCGAGTATTAACGTACGCTTACGTGTATGGACAAGATATTAAATTTGTCTATATAAGTAAATACCATTGACATTCGCACCGGACGAATAAGTAAATATAATAAAACGCGTCCCACGGAAATATCGAGCGGTGTTATAGTGGGAATAGCACATATTAGGCCACTTTTTAGGCATTCAATTTTTGATATTATAACAATTATAAGTAAAAAAATAAATAAATAATTAAGCAAATAAGTATACCAGTAGAAGCCATACAAAAACATTAAATTTTATTGTGCTTTATACCATAAGGCATGTGACCGTCTTAAAAACCAACAACTACAGTAATAATAGTGTAATAGTTCTTAACTAAGTACAATAGTAACGCTAACTCTAAACCCAGTAAACACGGCACATACCCATTTAGGACTAAGGCGCGCCTCCTTACGGTCCCTTTCATCACCAACCTGTGGGACACTTACACAGTGGCAATCTTGACTGGAAACCGTTATCGACCATAATTGGCCTTTCCTCCCCAGTGGTAGCAAACCCCTTGCGCGAACAAGATGTGCCTCGGACCAGACACACACGCTATGCCCCAGGCACAGCAACCAACAAACTTAACACCAACAAATGCCCCAACAAGTACAAACATACATCACAGAAATAACCGAACAGGCCCCAGTTCGATGACCATAAGTATTAGTATGCTGCAAATGGACACGCTAATCATCCCCAAGATGGCGTAGTACAGGCATACCCCTCATCAAACCCCAGCAAATATGATATGTTAAAAACATAATCATAACACTACAAAACAAGCACGCACCACATACAACACAACGCCAAACAAAGCTAGGACCGGAAGGTGTCAATACACGAAATTAGGTTGAATTAACCGCTGTTGTTGACACCGCTTTCAGCACATATTTAGGCATTAAACAGACCTGTTGGCAAGGTCTATATCAGCTTCAAAATTCAAAATTACACCTTTAAAAAGTCCAGACTCTATTGTGCCCATCGCGTCAGGTATACCTTGACGTGTTCGTTGGCGGAGGGACTATAAACCTTAGAATTACACACACACACACACTTACTGTGACATTTCTTGTTCTCTATAATATACGTCTATGTATCTTATAGGAACAAAGTCTTGTATGTTTACCCAACCCACAACAACTTTCAGCCGTATTTGTAAGCCTCGGCGACAGTTCTAGTTGAATCTAATTAGCCTTTCCGCGAAAACACAACGGAGTTTTACTTCATCGTGCACCGACTAATCCCAGCTCTAGGCTATTTACACAGGTGTGTATCAGCCGACATAATACTGTGTATAAATCTCTAAACCAATCAAATGCATCCTACCACATAAATATGTCTTGCTGTGACCAGTCGGATGACTCGGTGCAACATGAATTTATTTTTATACATGACAGTTTGTTTGAAGGGTCCTGTTATGGTGTTTTAGTTATGCGCTCCGGGACCTGCCATTATCATGTAGTTCAATTAAAACACAGTATAGGTTATAGAGCCGCCCCAGAGAGAGGGGAAGGATACATAGGAATCCGGGAACCGTGCCCTACTCTTATTATCGAATAGATTCCTATGGTTCTTTAACGTGCTCGGAGGATAGACCGATACATGGGACCGCCCGGTTTACGGCCCCATCCAATGGACAAAGCTAAGGGAAAGTGTCTTGCCCAAGAACACCGACAAGTTGAAGACCGACAAACAATATTTATGGAGGATAGCTAAATGAATTAAGAAATCTAATTATTAGGTTTAATGAATACAGACAAATCTATAAGTTTTGATTTTATTTTATGTGTTTTAATTGATGGTAATTGCAAGATAGCACAGGTATTTGATATTATATCTTAAAAACATTTTAAAAAATAAATAATAATAATAATTTTAAAAAAAAAATAAAAAAATTATATACATAAATATAACCCAAAATATCATTACTGTAGCTCAAAACATATATAGCGCTCTATAGATTTATTTTAAGTACTAGAGTGCTATATATGTGATATTTATCTTAAGTACTAGAGTGCTATATATGTTTTGAGCCATAATAATGATACTTTTTGGGTCTATATATGTATTAAAAAAATAAAATAAATTTTATATACTTGTTTTTAGCTCTACTGATCAGAATAAAAATAATGGGACTTTTTCTAAAATGATCAGTATGACATGATGTTGATCCTTGTCAAAAATTATTTTGATTTAACATTAAACATGGCCGCCAGCGCCCATCTTTGTTTACATAGAGTTATATAATGAAAACTTGTAGCGACTACTCTGAAACTACTTGACGGATTTTCATGAAACTTCACAGGAATGCTGATCTAGCTATCAAAAACCTATCAGTAGAGCTTCAAGCTCACTGACCTCTTGTTTTATGAAGCTTTACAGGAATGTTACTCATAATGTCTAGTTGGTCATAAGTAAAAATCAGGTTGACCAAAATGGCCACAACAACTAAATATAGATTTTACAAATACAATATTGTAGCAACTACTTTTCAAATACCATAAGTGATATTGATTTGGATATGTTACCAAAATGACTGGCATGACATGAAGTTGGTCATTCATTTTGATTTGACCTCAAACTTGGTGGCCAGCGGCCTTCTTTGTTTACATTGAGTTATTTAGTAAAAACTGGTGACGACTACTTCTCTTAAAGAACATGTCCGATTGCCTTAAAACTTCACAGGAATATTTCACATGATGCCTAATTGATCTTAAATAAAATTCAGGTTGGTTCAAAATCCAAGATGGACACCATAGCTAAAAATAGATTAGAAAAAGACAAGTTTGTGATCACTACTCCTTTAAAATCATAAGCGGTACTAATTTGGAACTATCCTTTCAAACATGACAAACATATAAAAAGTTATGATACCGTTCCAAAATCTACATGTAGCTGTTCAGAACTTCAGGAGAGCGTCATGGACCTCTTGTTTTATAAAAATTTGTCGAGTGATTCAAATTTACTGGAAGGTCTTAAAACATTAAAAAATTTACAACAAAAACAACAACCTGAACATTACACTTTGTATGAATTTTACAGTGACTATGTTTAAAAAATAGCAATCTCGTGTTACCATTAGAATGTCTTCAGGCTCTGTTGGGAATCATTTTAGTTTCATGGTCATCTGCTTTGATTCAAAACATTTGCAAACTCTTGCACTTAAGATGTTTAACTTGGTCCCACATCACAGCTTACATGCAAACCAACTTGTCCTTTATTTCTCTTTTTCTCAACATCAGGTGAGCGTTTCGAGGCCCTTGCACCTCCTGTTTAACAAGACAAGTGTGATGGTTGTTGCTTGAGCTTAGTATAACCTTCAGTTGTTAAATTTATTCTTTATCAGACCTTAATTGAATCAGTGCCATCTTGATATTTTTAATTAAAATCTTGTTTCTTTAATCAGGCAATTTAAAGGTTTGGTACGGATATGCAGACATTCTTATTGAACGAATGGCCGTTATGGTAAAGAACCCAGACATTCTGAAGAAGGGTTATGAAGACAGTGAGTCTGGTGATCCTGCTGCTAAACGAATGAAAGGCCCAGATGATGGGGACAGGAGAGCTAGATTTGGTTCACTGGGTGAAGCTGGGGAAGAACTTACCTCTGGGTCAGATGATGACTGTGATGCTTTAGGTGGACGTTCTACATCAGTTGAAGTGAAGAAGTCGTTTAGCAATGATGGAGTTGTTCAGGCACTTGCTCAAACTATTGCCAATGCCTTTTGTGAGGTGAAGAAGAACAAAAAACTTGCTAATATTTTTCTTCCATCCTTTTTAGCAACCCAGACTTCAGTGAGTATTCTCATGTACAACTGTGAGCAGGACAAGCTGTACAGTTCACGAGAGTTGCCAATTTGGCAAACAGAAGATGGTGATGTAACTGATTTGCTTAATGTTAGAACAAAAATCTGTGTTTGGATGGCATTGAATTTTGACAGGTTTAATAACACAGTTCCAGAAGGCATTTTTCAGTTTACAGAGTATAAGGTTTCAGGTTTTCAAAATTCACTTGGAAATAAATTGGCAATATATAAGAATGAATTATCAAAGCCTTTGCATTATCCACAATATCCTGATAATGCATTCACTGATGAAAAGAAAGGACTTCCCTTATTTCTGTTCGACAAGTTGAAAGATGCCCCATTCATGCAAAAGAAATAGGATTCATATAAAAACATGACAGAAGCACTAAAAAAGAAAATATCTGATAAAAAAGAAAATCTCAAAAGTGAGCTGTCACTGTGAGTTTGTTCTGTTGCCTTTGGGGTCAAATAAAGTTGTTTCTAAAATCAAAACATTCTTTCACTGACCTCTCAATGGTGATTAGCGCTAGTTGACCCTTTGTCATGACCTCTCAGATTAAATGGTGTTGCTCCACTGGCTCATTTGGTCACTTGCTTCAATTAGGATTTCTACTAACAAACTGCTTAATGGGTTTTCAGCAAATGTCATTTGTAGCATCCATATAATTGTACTGGTCTTTAAATTTTGTTATGCCCCAACCACCGAATTGTGAGGGCACATATAGCGTTAGCCATGTCCGTCTGTCTATCGGTCCATCCGCCTGTCTGTCTGTCCCGAAAAGTTTGTGTGTCCATCTCCCACAGTTTTCTACGGATTGTTTCGAAACTTTACAGGATGCTTACCTAGGATGCCAGGATGTGCATATCAATATGGCATCAAAATCAAACTTGTATTACTGGAGTAAGGAGGCCCTTTTCTCTTCAGATTTTACTTGAAATATGGATTGTTTTCAGTTGGGGAATCGGTGTCCCATGGATCAAAATAGGTCTGCTCTAATGATGCTTCATGTGAAGCAGGCGGGTTTGGAGTATCAAAATATTGTTAAAAAATTGATGCAAAGATGCTACAGATGATGTTAGATGAAAGTCTCCTTAGTCTCTGGTTTCAAAGGAGATATTCTTCTGCTATTTTGAGCTCAGCCAAGATGAAGGTTCAGGATTTCTCCTTGTTGTTGGTCTGGCATTAATTTTCCTTTAAAGCTACAGAGTCTCTATTTTAACTGGTAATAACTCATGAATATGAATGAATCACGTGTGAAGTAGTTTCAAGTCGACGAACACCCCAATAGTCCGTATATAAGGCAGAAATAGATGCATAAAATATCACATTTTTATTTAGCCTTCCTACAGGTAATATCGATAAATATACGGCTTCAGAATATATGTGATAAAAACCACACTAAATAGGCATTGCAATATAGAGCGCAAACTCATCAAGCGCTAATTAACAAGTCTAGATATAGTTGTTTTGAGGCGGAATATTAGTTTCATATCGATAACATATAGTATTACACAAGGCAATGTTAATATACACGTCCAACAAGATGGACTATATATTTATGGATTCATCTTGAGTTGCGTTCAAATATGTTGTTATTTTTCCCCATGATAAATGGTAGTTTGTATACCATTTTCTCAAGAAGCGTTATAGCTCAGTGGATAGAGCAGCTGACTTGAAATCAGAAGGTTGTGTGTTCCGAGCCTGAAAGAGACAAAAATAATTATTCTGTAAATCATAATGTTACCTGTGTACAGGTACGATGCGCAATGGTCGATGTCTATACAATAAATGATGTCCTGCCTTATATTTGCTCGATTAAATACCGGATTTCGACATGAGCTGGTGAACATGAAGTTACAAATAAAGACACGTCCACAAAGAAGAAATCAATTGATATAGAGACACTAGCTTTAAGCAAATTCTTACCTGAAATTGCTGGGTAGAATTGTGAAATGAAGCATACTAGGAGTAGCCTCTCTTAAATTCATAGAAAGTTTGCGTTATTAGGTCACTGTTACTAAAAAAAAAAAAAAAAATCCTTTTCTTGAGAACCACCGATTTAGTAAAAATATAAATTCTTATTTCATGTTTGTTTTAAACCATGACCATGGGTTCATAAATGGTTTGAACCCTCTACATGTTTTGAACTGGCGTTTTTGCAAATACACACATCGAAACCTTGACTTCTCGCACTCCGGTTTCCTAGTTTGACTATCAATTTATGCTCGAATTATTGTAGGTTCAAGGTCTCGACCTTGTAACAATATAGGTACCATCCGTATCTGAAAACTCTTTTGGATATCGTACTGTGTGGTGACTAGAGGCGTTGTAGTTTCATTGTGTTTGTTTACTAACAGGAACAGGAGTATATATGATGACCTAAGTTGATAATAAACAAGTAAGGTTGGTATAAATGTGTATGCCCCTACCACCGAAGGTGAGGGGGCATATAGCGTTAGGCTTGTCCATCAGTCCGTCCGTCCATCCGTCCCGAAATCTTGCACATCTATCTCCTCCCTCAATTTTAATCGGATTGTTTTGAAATTTCACGATGGTTCACTATGATGTCAAGTTGTGCATATCGTTCAGGGTGAAATTCACGCGAATATTACCTTAATTATGGCCCTTTGTACTTTAAATTAATATGCATAAAATTATCTTGAGTGTCTATCTCCTCCCTCAGTTAACGCTGGATTGTTTTGAAATTTCACAGGATGGTTCACTAGTCTATGATGTCAAGATCTGCATATTGTTTAGGTGTTAAATTCGTCAAACATTACCTTAGTTATGGCCCTTTGTACTTTAAATTATGCATAAAAATATCTTGTGTGTCT
This sequence comes from Cyrtodaria siliqua, assembly GCA_037043455.1. Classification (NCBI taxonomy): domain Eukaryota; kingdom Metazoa; phylum Mollusca; class Bivalvia; order Adapedonta; family Hiatellidae; genus Cyrtodaria; species Cyrtodaria siliqua. The sequence goes on from JAWPHD010006454.1 coordinate 143,309, forward strand.
ATCTCCTCCCTCAGTTTATGCCAGATTGTTTTCAAATTTTACAGGATGGTTTGCTTTGATGTCAGGATGTGCATATAGTTCAGGCGTGAATATTGCGCAAATATTACCTGAGTTATGGCACTTTGTGCTTTAAATTATGCATAAAAATATCTTGTGTGTCTAATCTTCTCCCTCAGATTAAGCTGGATTGTTTTGAAACTTTACAGGATGGTTCACTATGATGTCAAGTTGTGCATATCGTTCAGGCGTGAAATTCACGCAAATATTACCTTAGTTATGGCCCTTTGTACTTAAATTATGCATAAAACTATCGAGTGTCTATCTCTTCCCTCAGTGTAAGCCGGATTGTTTTGAAATTTTACAGGATGGTTCACTATAATGTCAAGGCATGAAAATAGAGTGAATACTGCATGAATTATGTCCCTTTCTGCATAGTTTGTTTGTGTGTGTCTCATTATAGAGTGGAGGCATCTGTGTCCGGGGACACATTTCTAGTTCAGTTATAATTTAGTGATTATTATATAAAGCATGGGATGAGGAATGCATGAAAAATGTAGTAGTCACACAAATCACTCAAAAAGGATTTTCTTAATTAGTCTCCAATCAACATTGTTATCACATTTAATTTGAACAAAGTTCTATTAATTGCTTTTACAGGTTAATAATCGGCATTTGTGTTGCAATAAATATCCATATTTGAATAACGGCTTCCACGTAATTTCAGAATTATTATCATTATTTCCTCCAATTTAATGAAGATAGAGAACTGACAACTTAACATGGTTTAACAAGCTGAAGCATATCTTGAAATGCAATTCACATCAGGCATATTTATGCATCTTGAAACCTCTTAAGACTATATTAGGACATTATAGATATATTATATAGTTTAAATAGATTTATTTTGACTTTGTATATAGTTGTATGTTTATTTTGTGTTCATGCTATCACGCCAAGCATGTACAGTGTAAATGTTTCGTGTTTAACTCTAACGTTTGCGTACTGGGATGTCAAACTGATTTTAAATATCATCCCAATTTTTGGTTCGTATCGCAGCTATGTTATGGTATTCACAGTCTATTCAGTAGGAACGCCAGCCCTATGGCGTATGAATATTTATCAAACAAGGTCACGTGATAAAATCGATAACAAAATGACATTATTGGGAAAATTTTCACTGGTCAGATTTATACACCTCTTATCTATAAACTGTGATTATGACAAAACACAATCACAGATCGTTGTTAAAGTAATAATATTCACAAACTACATTGGTCGAACATAATTGGTGTACACTTCGTGTAATTCCCATTAATAGTTAAAGGTATTTTTCAAAGGGATGAATTTAGGTTGTTTTTAGGTTTAAATTGCCAACAATGCGCTTTTAAATCAAAATCGATTTATTTCGTCATTTTAGAAGCGAGAATAAAAACAAATGCATGTACGCGTAGATAAATCTTT